>VVHJ01050597.1:5654-25027 GCA_015107715.1 Tylochromis polylepis | reverse complement strand
AGTGGCTCGGGGAACAAAACGTTGACATTTTGGGTCCATGGCCTGGAAACTCCCCAGATCTTAATCCCATTGAGAACTTGTGGTCAATCCTCAAGAGGCAGGTGGACAAACAAAAACCCACTAATTCTGACAAACGCCAAGAAGTGATTATGACAGAATGGGTTGCTATCAGTCAGGATTTGGCCCAGAAGTTGATTGAGAGCATGCCCAGTCAAATTGCAGAGGTCCTGAAAAAGAAGGGCCAACACTGCAAATACTGACTCTTTGCATAAATGTCTGGAATTGTCGATAAAAGCCTTTGAAACATATGAAGTGCTTGTTATTGTATTTCAGTACATCACAGAAACAACTGACACAAAGATCTAAAAGCAGTTTTGCAGCAAACTTTGTGAAAACTAATATTTGTGTCATTCTCAAAACTTTTGGCCACGACTGTACATGTGTTAGATATGAAAAGGAAAAAAAAAACAGTGTAGACTTGTTATGAATACTGAGCTATCCATCAAGGTTTGACTGCTTTTAATGCCATTAGATTGATTTTTTTTTTTCAACAGAAGAGTCACTTTTGGAGCAGCCTCATGTAGTCATTAGACAATCTACAGTTTTTAGCTAAATGTCAAACTGGCTTTATTTTTTGACACAGAAGGTTGTCCCTTGGCGTGACATTTTAGACCTGTATAATACGTTCATCTTTTATGTATTAAAATGTATGGTCTAGCCATACATTTATAGGTTGAAGTGTTGGGCAAAGTGTGAGAGGTTGACAGCAGGTATTCTTGTCTCCTACCAGTGTCAGTGGATATTCCCCGATGACCACTTGAATTTATTCTTGGCATAGTCTGCTTGACTCTTACGTCACACCTCTGGTTTTTGTGTTCCTGTTATACAATATATGCTTCTCAGCATGGTGCTAGGAAAAAAAAATCATACTCAGAATCATAGAAGGAAAAGAGTTTTTATGTCAAACTGCCCTCTTCCTTTTACACACACAGTCCACATTCCAATCTGGATTTAATAAAACATCCTTGCAAGCACTAGAGGGCTGGCACTCTCCTCCCTTAGTGAACGGCCCTGATTACCAGTACCTGTCTGAAGTACTCTCATCAGTGCCTCACTCCAGGCTTGAAACTAAGGGAGATGTTGCCTTTTTGATGGAGCAGCACAGCAGCTGAGGTCTCACTGCGCAGGTAGCATTGGTAATTTGGTTGTAGCACAGTACAACCCCCCCGCTCCCCCGCTGAGCTTTTTCTCATTTTCATGCTTCAAAAGCTCTAACACTGAGGTTCAGTCAGCCCTTAAGTTCTCTTTGCAGTCTGTGCTAGCTCGATATTTCCGTCTCTTAGAATGTGTATTTTTTTTCTTAACACCAATGGGAATGTGTCCATGCCTATTAAGTGTGTAGTCATGTGCACGGGTGTGTCTTTGTGAAAATGGAATTGTGTGTCCCCTTTTTGGTGAAAATCATACTAAAGTGGCTGCTTGCTGGGCCTGATAAGACAGGCCCAGCATTCTCTCAGAATGTTTTTGAGATGTTATAAGCTGTTACAAAGCCGTTCTTTCAGTCCTGGATCAAAAGCTTAGAAAGTAAATGAGAGAAGGCGAATTTTCGTGTGCTTTTTCTATAACTTCTGTGTTTATGTAGCTCCTTCCTGAACACCAAGATCTCACTGTCTCTTGCTTCAGCCACTCTCTGTGTCCTTGTTTTTATCTTAGTAGCTGTGTTTGTGCCTTTCTGTATAACCCCAATTCTTCCAGCTCTTTATCCCAAAAAAGCCCCTTACACCAGCTCTCATTTGAAATATTACTCCGTAGCAACCACGGGCTTTAGAAAATTGTCACTTCAGGATTAATGTTGCTGCAGTTTGACAGAGATTTCTGACTTTGCAAAACCATTGTCAGCTCAGCGCGAGATGTGATATTTCACTTATTGTTATCCACACAGAGTAGAACCTTTTAGCCCTCGTTAAATTTACTGGGGAGCAGGAGCTCTCAGATTGCATGAAAAATGTAAAACCTTTTAAAATTCAAGGAAGTAGGATCTATTAGTTCTCAGTATAGGTAACCAAAGTCAGTGTTTTGTAGCAGCACATTTCCTTGTGCAGTTCAGATTTGCTGTGTATAAGAAAAAATCGTCAGAATGCAGTGTATTATAATTTTCTTTGGAAGGTTGTTTAAGCAAGTTTGCTGGTTTTTATAATTGAACTAATTCTTCATCTTACTTTTTTTTTTTTTTAATGAGGGCTTCTTTCTTAAAAATTGCCAAAGTTGCACAAGTGTGTGTATAGGTATATAAATCTAGTTCCCTTTTCTTTTTCTCCAGAGGTTATGCAGTGGCCAGCAGCAGCGATGACAGAATGAATGAACCTCCCACCTCGCTCGGTCTCGTGCCACATCAGGTCAGACATACAGATGCACTCATATCCATGACATTTTTTAAATTAAAACTGTTTAATGTTGGCTACAGTATCTAAAGATATGAAATGAATAACTTTCAAAATGTTGCTAAAAATCCAAAGTATGCATGTAAGGGTTAAAAAAAAAGAAAAAGAAAAAAGAATTACATAACAGACAGTAAACTGTAATTGCTGCAGTTGAATTCAGGGTCAGCATATTTACAGGCTATTAAAGTTTTTCAGACACCTACATACAAATCTCTCAGTGACTCAGGGGAACAAGTGGGAGATCCTGATGACAGAGGCTGAAGTATTGCTTTAACATTTTGAAAAAGCTGCATTTCACTGAGAGTCCAGTTTGGGACTGGGAAGAGAAGAACAGTAATCAAGTGCAGAAGAGAGATAATTGCAAAGAAGAAGGATCTCAGCATTCACCCAAAGAAGAAATAATTATGTTTTGATTCAGCAAGTGAAAAAGGGGGCACAGTTTACTGTGTTGTTATGTATACTCTGTAAAAAGAAGGACAAGCAGAAATAATGGAAGTGTTGTGTAATTCAACAGCCTCGCTGTTATAGTATTTCACTAAGCGCCCTGCACACAACCTTGCCTTAAAAGCTTGGCAGGGAAAAAAAAAGTGAAAGTGAGAACTGTATGTGTCAACATTCCAAGAACAATGTGAGAATTCTGAGACACAGATAGAATTCTGAGGCAAAATCAGTATTCTGATGAGACAGTAAGAATTCTAAGATGGGAATTCCGATAGGACAGTTGAAAATTCTGAGGTAAAGTCCATAATTCTAAGAACCGGGTAAGAATTCTAAGATAGAATTCAGAATTCTAGGGTAAAAGTGAGAATTGTATCTTTCAGAGTTCCAAGGACAATTTGAGAATTCTGAGAACAAAGATAGAATTAATTAATATTAATATTCTGCTGGGTGTGGGGTTTTTTTTTTCCCACTATCTTGTCCACAGCAGTACAAACATACATATGTAGAGACAACATTTTTATTAACATATTAACATCGTTTTTTATTATGTAACAATATACAAAGGTTTTCCATTTTGGTCATTTTAATGGTCTTTTTAATATGTTCACATTGAAAGATCAAACATGACTCAAGATTCCTAATGAGGAGACTTCATCATGCCTTGAAACCATCATAATTAAGAGAGCCTAGTCTTTCTGAGCGCCAGAAGCCCATTTTCTAGGACAGGAGGAGATTTTATGATATGCAAACTTTAGCTGCAGATTTGCATGTCTTTGTGCTTTATGAATTAGTGCCATTCAGTCCTTTTGTAGAAATGAGTCAAGAGTAAGGCGCTGCAGCTCATAATAACAGACAGTAACTAGACTTGAATTTGGTGCTGCCAAATAGAACAAAATTAATTCTGTTTCATAGCTCAAGAAACACAGCACTTGAGGTCAGACAAGGCTCAGCTGGAAGCTGTGGCAAAGTCATTGCTCATAGTGATAATCAATGAGCTGGTTGCAGTAGCTATTATGGAGAAGAAAGGAAATAGAAAGGGTTCGTGTGCTTATCTGAATGAGCACCTTTGTGCTGCTCTTTTTCTTTGGTTTGTCGTTAGCAAAACTCAATTTGTGAGGGTTTTTTTTGTGTGTGTGTGTGGTTGTTTTGGGAGGTTTTTTGGGGTGGGGGGAATCGCATTCAGTGTGATTGGACTAATGACCTAATGACAGATTCAAACTGGATTTTGTTTACTAATATATTCATTTTTTTCATGGAATAGGAAAGTGTAAATATTTTATTGATTTTTCCAAATTGCCTAGGACAAACTGTGCTCCTGGCTAAATGGGTGTATTTCATCTCCTCTTTTTGCATATCACCATCAATATTCATCATCATGAAAACGCCATTTGCTTGACACATCTGCTGGCAGCCAAATAACCCATAGAAAAATTGGCATTCAAATGTGGTATTTTATGTGTGTGCTTATGTACAGAAAGAAGGTGCAAAAATGATTGGAGTGAAAAATGCAAAATAAATAATATGCTTGAGACACACTCATTTATGTATAAATGACTGGTGTGCTCAGTCCCCCAGCACTGTCTATACAGGACTCTGCAGTTTGTTTGGGGTTTTTTTTGTGGTGCCACAGTGACAGCTTCTGGTGATTTGCAAAAATTGCACACTATATTGTATCTCCATTGTAACTGAAGTGCAAATATACCATTGCCTTCCCCACATTTTCACCTGATGCTGTTGCCACTGTCAATTTTTTTGCCCTTGAATAGAGCTGTGTTTGCATCTCTGAAATCCATAGAGATGTTCTCAACATGTTTTTGATACTTCTGTGTGTTAAGCCCAAGCTAAAGCAAATAATCAACATTAAGGGTTACTATAAGTAACAACTACTACAATAGCACTTTACTGTGATATATGCAGAATAAAACTGGATTTAGCTATATAGTCCAGTTTCACAAATTCTTAAATTTACTTCAAAGAGCATACAAGACCTTTTATCTTCTGTCCCTCAATTAAGGTCTCCAAAAAACTTTAAAAGAAAAAATGGAAATGAGGAAGAATATAAGGGGTGGACAGCCAGGCCTAAAGTAGAAAATAGTCCAAAATAGTAAAATTGCAATGTAGATAATGGATAAAATGATAAAATTAGGTATGACCTTAATGTGGGACGAATGTTGAGCAACTTAAACTGGCATCCAAAGCGGCACATATATTATCATCCTTTGAAGTTAAAAGCACTGATTGTCAGTGGAAATGATGCACCTTGATTGCTGTGATGTAACTCAAAAGCAGCAGCAGAATGCTTTAATACTCCATGAAGTAATTAGTGGTCTTACAGTCTTGAATGACATGTCTGATGAGCCATGCTTAAACAACAGTTAATCTTCATGTGTTATCCAAACGCGTGTTGAACTGTGCCTGAGTACTTACATACTCGGAGAGCGTACTTGACACACATATGCAGTCATATGTGGTCAGTTTATGCTCTCTACAGAAAGCTATACAGTCTGTTCACGACTGTCTCACTCGCCCACACTCACCCACTGCTCTGAGTCACCACCACCCCACCCCCCATTTACCTTATTCTCTGGACATGGTGCGTCACCTGTCACTGCAGGTTACCACACAGCATAAAAAATGAAGTTGGTGCATATGAGGATGAACAGTGATGCTCTTGATCTTCAAACACCAAAAGCCTTGAATTTCCACCTTTTCCCCGTCACTGTGCATCAGTAGTAATTTCTCATAAATGTTTGATATATTCGTCAGTCTCACCACCAGATAATTATAGCCAGGAAATTGTTTCATGCTCATGTTTGTGCTTCATCCAAAAAACAAACAAACAAAAAAAAAACAAACAAAACAAACAAAAAAAACATTATTGGCTGAAGCTTTTATTACAAAACAGGAAGCTGGGGGCGGATGAGGAAGGTGATTATAGGAATGTGATGTGATAAGTGATGCCGCAACATATATGAATTCAAGAGCAGCTGGTGGATGTATATTATTAATCAAGAGTGAAGGCATTCAGCACTTAAATATGATGAAATGAATTGAAACATGCCTTTATGACACTAGAGGGCGCCCTCTACTTTCATTTTAAACAGCACACAGAAATTGCTGGCAAATTTTCATTACATATACTTGTTTTGCATTTTCATGATTATCAGTGGAAACTTTACTTTTTGCTTTCAAGGAATAAAAGCATCACCTTTGCCATTTCTTAGCAAGTCTCTTGTTGAACACACTGACTTTCAAAAGCTGCTTGTTTTTCTTGTTGTTTTTTATCTTCTGTTAATGTCAGCTTGGCCCCCTCTGTAGTCAAACCTATTTTTAATCTCATATTTAGAATGTCTGCTTTTCTGAATACTTTTTTTAAGGGTCTTATTCTCCTCAACAGATTCGAGGCTTTCTTTCAAGGTTCGACAATGTCCTGCCTGCCAGCCTGGCCTTTGACAAATGCACTGCCTGCTCCCCCATTGTAAGTGGCACAAAATGTAACTGAATAGTTCTAATTATGTGTTTCTGAATCCAGTTTTGCAGCAAGACTGTGTTTTAATATTGAACTGCACTTTGCCAGAAAAAAGTGTGTGTGTGTGTGTGTGTGTGACACACACACACACACACACACACACACACCCTGAAGTATCAGATTAGATTCTGTCACTATGTGACAACATTGTTTCCAAACACAAATTGCAGCCTTAGCAGGAATAGGGGGATTCCCATCTCTCCTATTTCCACATTGTTAAGTCAGTGTAGCAGTGTTGAAATGCAGTTCCTTGAGGAATACTGAATACACAGAGCGAGAGACACACAGAAAAGCTGGTAAAAGCATATGGTAACAATCAGGCAGCAGTTGCTCATTGATGTCAGTAACTGTCGTTGAGTGCAATTAGCTCCCACCGCTGCTCTGTGTGTGTGTGTGTGTGTGCATAGATGGGTTGTTGAAGGGTTCACATATCCTAAATAAGGCCAAGTGGGGTAAGAGAAATTGCCCTTTGTGTTTTTTTTGTTTTTTGTTTTTTGTTTTTTTTCCCCCTGTGTTTTCATAGGTTGATATCCAACTGGCCAGTGTGGTTAAGTGTGTAGCAATGTGACTCATTGTTTTTACACTGGTGTAAGACAGGGAACCAGGGGAGTTAGGATAGAAAAGTACAAATTAAAGAAGGAGAAAGTTTTTGTTTTTTTTTAATGGGAAGAATATCGAGGGTTTATAAGCAGAGGAAGTAGAGCGTTAAAAGCAAGGGTGTTGTGATGAGTGGAGGGGTAGTTCGTTCTTTCATTCTTCCCTGATCTCAATGCACTCTTTGTGTCTATAAAGAGGTCATAAAGCCCCAGATCTATCACTTTCATGTGAAGACGGGGAGAGAAACCAAGAGGCAGCAGGGGGAGGGAGTTGGCTAGCTTGTGCACTAAAAGTTTTTTCCACCTACGCTCTGAAAAAAAAAAAAAGTCTGCTGTTCTAGCCCATCTTAAGGTGTCATGTTTCTGCCTGTGTGACTGATGAGATTATTCGGTCTGCCCAGAGGTTTCATATGGTTTGACAGGGATTGGGTAAAGCCTGTGTAGTCGGGAACAATGAACAACATGAGTTTGGAAAGACGATCCTTTGCTGAGGCAGGGATAAAGGTTATGTAGTGAAGCTGGTGAATATGTTTTAATCCCACTCACACATCTTTTCCATCTGTTTTGCATTCGCTTATCATCCTTTCACTCTTTTATTCTTTTTTCAGGCTACTCCTGTTTTACATCTCCTTCTTTCCTCTCATACATCTTACCTTCTCTGCCTTACTTCTCTTCCTCCCCACATCTCTCCTCCCTTTGTGTGTTCCTCTTGTCCATCTATCGGTGTATTAAATAGTGTGTGTGTGTGAGAGAGAGAGAGAGAGAGAGAGAGACAGCGAGTGCAGGTCTGTCTGTGTGTATTTCTGCCGCAGTCAGCTGTGTGCTGCCAGGTCACTATGGAAACAAAACAATTCAGCCCCTGTCTGGGCTGGAGCAGTTCCTGTAGAGTTGGGGCTCTTCACTGTGTGTGTGTGTGTGTGTGTGTGTGTGTGTGTGTGTGTGTGTGTGTATTTCCTAACTCTCTGGGGCTACAAGCCAATAAAACTGTACGCCAAAGAGTAAATCACAGCTGACGTGGCTTTGTCTAAAACTGTGCCAGATACCTCTTACTACAGCTACTTGTACACACCACCAAATATGCTACCACTATTAATAGCAAACATATACTTTTTATGTTTGGGTTGTAAAGTTCTGACGACATTTGTAACTGGTAACTAACATAACTCACAGTGTTCCTCTGTGAAGGTGGTCTTTCTTTTAAACTTGTACTTGCTTGTATTGTTTTATATTTAGAGTAAATCGTCCTTAAGCCACAGATTGTAAAGATGAAAGGCAAAGAATATAAGGGATGGACAGCTGGAGAGAGTCTGCAGGTACTTTTTGTGCTATGTCGGGATGAATTTCCATTTCACTGCTTTTATTGATGTGAACATCCTTGACAAAGCTTTAAAGCACCACCAAAGAAAACAAAAGAAAAGAATCAGATATAAAACATAGGATGCAGTCATAAGTTACCCTATGCCCTGGGGGGAAAAAAACAAAAAAGGACTCCATAAGACTGCCTCATCTCCTCTTCAAGGCAGTCTCCTTAGATGGAGCTGCACAGCTACCAGAACAGCTTCTATTTTGGGAACACTCAATGGAAATCTTGTTTTAACCACTCGCGCTTATGTGTCTGCATTTTGTGGTGGATGTAGTCCAAAATAGTAACCCTTTAACTTGAACTTCATAATGGCTAAGAGGATGAAGGTGTAGGGCATCACTTCTGGTGAGTAGATAAGATGGTAAGAAGACGATTATGCTGATGTGGTCAGGAAAAACCCCCCCAAAAAACTTCTAGCTACACGTGCTTTGTTAGCTGTGCCTTCTCTGAAGTGTACTTTTTCACCAATACCGTTACACCCAAAAGGCTATAATAATTAGTCAGTATGGAGTTTTAAAGCATGTGTCTGCACTGGCATGATGGCTATTCTTGTTAACAGAGGAAGTGAGTCAACAGGAACTGTTTACTCACAGTATTCAGAATATATTAGGTGTCACATTATGGACACACAAGGCCCTGGTAATTTATGTGCTTAAGTTAAAAATTAAACCAGCTTAAACCACCATTAAAGCAGCTGTACTTTGAAAAGCAGTCGGTCCCGCATATTCTTCAGTGTTTACAATCAAGTTTAAGTCCTTTAAAATTTGGTTGTAAAGGAATTCTCTGTGTCACCAAGACCACCCACTGTTTGATATCTTTAGAAACTGCTAGAGGCACACGTGTAGTGTGTGATACTTCCAGTTAATGTCTTCTGTATGGATCCAACTTCAAAAAGGAGGCCTCCCAACTGTCAGTAAAGCTCGGAGATGCATTTATGTGGCCTCATGTGGAAGGAAGCTTTGCTACAAGTGAACGTGTGAATCCATATGTTAGTGTTTATGTGCATACATGCAGCACACCATGACATCCAAATGTTTGTTTGTTGGTGAATTTGTAGGTTTGCTTAATTGATGCTATCCAGCAGCAGCAGCACGGGGTCACTATTAAAGCCAACAACGCTGCGAAACACTTCAAAATTTTCTCTTTTCTTTGGAGTATTTTCATTTCTTTGTGTGTACATGTGTTTTTCACCTTAAAGTAAAATCCAATTACAGTATTTACAACAATGTAATTCAATTTTTATAGGAAATGCCCTAAATGCAGAGAGCCGTTGTAGACATGTTTATCCAAAAGGTGTGTGTTTTATGCCCTTAGCACTGTGTTTGTGCAGTGACTTTATTAACTTTATCACAAGATCGTCATGGTCATTAAGTTGCTCCCTGTGTCATGAAAAGCTACATTTCAACAAAGTGGGTTATGGCCGTTGGCATCTCACATAACAGAGCCCATGGATTGAAGTGGAGAGTCAAAGAAATAAAAGAGAAAGAAGGAAAGAAAAGAGAGGTTGAAAAGATGAATGAGGGGACACATCAGTGTGTATTGTGTGCACTGTGTCTGGCTCCAAGACTAGACGCCAGTCTGCAAACTCACACACACAGACAGTGATGCACACATTGTGTTGCTGTCTGAAGCAGAGGTAACCCTACACCTGCAGACCTGCAGAGGAGGGTCTTTAGCCATCCATGAAAGACTTTGCTAAGACTAGGAGGGTAGTCCAGAGGGCAGAGGATCTGTGGATGTGTGGTTTTTGGAACGAAGGTGTGGGTATTTGAAGTCTGTACTGTAGGGGATTAAGATAAACACCGCAGAGTGAATGTAGAGGTGCCGAGATGTGGTGTTACAGAAGTTAAGCCTGAGGGCCAGAGTTTTAAAGGTTCTTTTTTTTTTTTTTAAAGTTTTTATTCTGTGCAAAGATTATGATCTGCTTTTATGTAATAATGTTTTTACGGATACATTTTCTCATGTTGTGATTCTTTAGCATGGCTTACTTGTCCAGTACAAGACACAATCAATAAGGACACCAAAAGCGTAATGTGTGGTGAAGGAAAAACTTTTCAGAACTGCCTTTGGCAAGATGTAACATACTACTAAAAACACAGTAAAAGGTCAAACAGTGCATTTAGGTTGGGAAGCCTTTTTTTCACCTGTGTGAGTCTGACCTATGCTCTTTTAACGCTTGCACCTGAGCAAACTAGAAGAGGGCTTCATCTGTTTAGTCAGCACACATGACGACATGTATGTTTTCAGAAAGAGAAGATTTAGAGATTTTATCTTTTGAGTGTTTAAGTCCTTAACTTGCTGTAGGGCAGTGCATTTTGTATTTCTCCCAGTTACTTGGCCGGTTCATGATCATTCAAAAAAGTAAAGTTATGCTGATCAGTTGTTTCTGTTTACTTTCAGTGAAAGCAGAAGTGTAGTATCAGAGCACACATAATGCTCAACATGTAAACTGAACCAAAACAATGGTGTAATACCCCAGTGTTGCATTTTGGATTAAATAACCTTCAACTGTTGTTATGTTTTTTTTTTTAATCTAGGTCTTAGACCACTATGAGAGGGAAGGTTTCAGCTTCCTGTCCAAGGTTTTTAATTCTTCCCATTCATTCCTGGAGGACCTGACGGGGCTGACTCTGCTGCACCAAGAGACACAGGCCGCAGAGGTAGATTACATCCACACATACACGCACACAAATAGGTGGAGACATGATCACAAAATGTGCTACAAATGTGGTAAAACCTGGTCCTTGAGCCATAATGACAAGAAACTGAGGTTTGTATAGCTGGAATGAGAGCTGTGTGTGTGTGTGTATTCTTTGAAAGTAGTTAAGTGCACTTGTCACCAATTCTGTGTTTTGTTCTTGTTTGTTTGTTTTCTTTGTCTTTTTTTAAATAATGTTAGCCACAACTGTCAGGTGAAGTGTCCAGTTATAGAAGTATGTTGGGGTCTTGTTTGCAAGTGGGAGTAAAGAGCTCTGCGTGGTAGTGCACTAGTAGTGAGTAAGTGCTCCAAAGAGCTATGATGATCCGGGATGCAGCCTCAAAAATATATGGTGGGTTTTTTTTTTTTTTTTTTAATGTTTGCACTCTTATTTGTACTTCACCTAAACCCATGCTGCAGAAATTAAAAGAAAAAAAATTACAAAACTGTCTCAGCAATGACATTAAATCGAGTGATGAAAAGCTTTCTACTGAAGTCATTATCAGTCCTCTCCTCTGTGCTTCTTAGAACTTCTTTGATTTTATTGAAATTTGCTGTAGCAGTTCCCTTTCCTGTTCAGCTTTTCTATTAATGACTTTTAGACCTATCCAAGTGCACAGGCCACATACTGTTAGTTAGCTCCAGGACCACATGCAAGCAAAAATCTGTTGATTGTTTGATTTTCAGTAATTCTTCTCTCTGCATATCTGGAAAGCTACAAAACAGACATGATTGCAGGATCATAAATCTGTTTTGTTTTTTTTGTTTTTTGTTTTTTTTGGGGGGGGTCAGCAATGCTACTATTGCTGATCACCATTAGGAGGAAGTCACAAGACTTTAAATCTTTTTACATATTTACCTTAGACTGGTAGTTAAACCATATGGTCCAGTTTGGTTTTGTTTTTTTCTGAGTGAAATATTTTACCCATCTCTTTTATCTGTGCTCTTCATCGTGACCTCCTTACACCAACAAAAGTGATTAATGGTTTTTAAAAAAGTTAAGGAGATTGATAAATGAGCTTCTCTGTAAATGCAGAGTCAAAAAAAATCAGTCCACCAGTTAGAAATATCCTCCTGTTTTTCTCATTTGATTATGCTGGATCAGTGTCGCTTCTCCACACACATTAATTTTAAAACACAGACGTCTGGGGATGAACTTGTTTGCGTGCCTGTACACGCCCAGACACATCTGTGTTACAAGCGTCTTTTATATGTGGAGATTCAACATGAAAACAACACTGAGGCAAATTCAGTTTAATGGTAATGTCATAATAATAAGATTAATTTAATGCATCAGTTGGAAAATAACCTAAAATGGGTGGACTTTCACTTTGATCATTGTCAATTCCTGACATCATCGTCCATTAGCACAACCCTAGCCCACGATATACTAATTGATCAGATTGTTATAGCAATGGAGCAATGGAGTTGGACATTGATAGTGAAACTGTGGAACCTTTGATTTATTCATTAAATCAGCTGCTAGCCCTCACCTGTGAACACTGGTTATTGCTGGATGCTGATCATAAAACTGAGGTAACAGCATTAGTTAGATTTGTAAAAATGTTTGACCTCCCATTGAAGAGGTTTCTTCAGTTTTAAAAACAAATTGGTGGAGTCCCAGGTACTTAACCCCTAATGGGAGTTGTCCCCTTGAACATATTCCTGAGGCTCATTGACCTTGGCTCATGTGATGACTGACATGAGCCAAGGGGTGATAAAAGTCATGGGTCATTACCATCACTGGCAATTAAAGGTGAAACCCCTGTGAGACCTTGCCTCAACCCATCATGTGACTTACTGAGGTTACCAGAGACAAGGTTTTAGTGGGGTTCCCTGGGAAGGGATATCAAGACTGCACTGGAAGTGACTAACAGCTGGTGCTGTAAGCCATCACCTCTCTTCAGTGATGGTCACTCACAATGGACAAAGATGGCCTCCTTTACTCCTCTCTTAAAGGATCTGTCTTCCTGGTCCATAAACATTGGCATCCTCAAGTAAGTATAGTTTGTCCTTTAGGTGCAGATGTATAGCTAAGTCTTGTACTGTTAAGGTGGTTCTTAGATGTTGTACTGTGCATTTGTGGAATGGCTGTTTAGTTTCATCTATGCAGAGGTCCGACCACTCCTCGCTGCACAGCATACACAGCATACACTGTTTTTCATCTTGTGTTTGAGAGTTTGTGTCTTAGACAAGAATTGGTTCATCCCAAGGACCAGGTCTAAGGGGACAACTGCCACTTGTGGTCAAATACCTGTGACTCTTTACCGTTTGATTTTAGAACTGAAGAAGCCTCTTGGATGAGAGGTGAAACGTCTTCACAAACTTAAAGAAGTCTAGTTGGCTCTTTTTTTTCAGGCTCTCTAGACTGTAGTTGAAATGGTTTGGGCAGCTTGTTTCATGTAGACATCACGGCTGACAAAACAGATTTCTGAGCTTCTTGCTTTGCCTACTTCAACCATGACTGAAACCTAAACAGTGGGTCAGAGATTAATGGCTACATAGCTCTTAGTATGGTCCTTCTGGAAGTTTTACAACCCTGGGAAATTCATACCAATATATTTTTTTTAAACAGTTTCAGAATGGTTTTATCCTCTTGTGGAAATTTAAATTTCATCATTGGGATTTCTCTAAAAGCAAAACCAAACAAGACCTAAATCATTAAGTGAAGATCCAGTTTTAATTCTGAAGCAGAGATATTTTCGTCCCATAACCTTCCTCTAATTATTGTGTTGCCATAGAAGCACACAGTCAATGTTGACGGAACAACGAGCGGCATAAAGTTCCAGCAAACATCCAGAATACTTTGTGGTGGAATATGGGTGGTTTTCTTCAAGACTTTCCCCCTCTGACATGAGACAGGGAATCGAGGGAAAGACAGAAAACGAGTGCGTGTGGGTGGTGGGGGTTGGGATTGGTCTTGTTGAACTGTGGGAAAATCCCATGTACTTTCTCCCTAATAACACATTGATGAGGAGGAGGGGGCGAAAGAAAAGCATGAGAGCAAGATTCAAATGCTGAGAAACATAAGAGATAAGAGACGGTGGAGATCGTAGAAAAGACGAGGATGAAGAAAGAATAGAAGTCAAAAGAGGACTGGAGATGAAAAGAAAAAAGTTAAGGTGAAATGAGAGAAGCAACAAGTGAAGAAGAAAATGTCTTCCTCCTCTTCTCTCTCTCCCCCAACTTCTTCTACCCTCTTTCTCACCTCTTCCTCTATCAGTCTCCACCTCATCCCTATCATTTCTCTCCATCTCTTGCATTTGTTCCCACCCCCTCTGTCCACCCCCTCTCACTGATGAAGCATGTTGAAGAGTCTGGCATCAGTCCCTTTCCCTTCAATCAGAACATGGAGAGATTGTTTTGATTGCTCAGCCCACTAGCGCCAGAAGTCTTTGCGTCTGTTTCCTGTACACAGATTACTTTTTCTGAAAACTACTGCGCTTTAAGGACGTCCCTTCAAGCTTTTTCTTTTTTTTTCCTCTCATTTCCAGGAAAGACAGTAGTGTTTTTTTTCTGGACTTTGAAAGCATATTATTACTTATTTCATGCGGGAACCCACTAGAAAAAGGCTTGTGGGGGCTTCTCAAAATATGGGGCTCGACCCCATATTTTGAGAAGTTCTGGTTTGAAATAACGATGATTCTCAAAGCAAAAATTATGGGGTTTAAAGGGTTCTTATGTGATTCTTTTTAATGTGTACATATTGGAATTGGGTACAGTTATGAGTCCTCATGGGAAGATTATCACTTTCAGTGACTTTTCAGTGACTCACCGCTTTAAAAAGGTTTGCCTGAATTATAAAGAATACCGATTTTCATGACTAACTATCTCATCTGGTGTCCTTTTTTTTTCTTTTTCTTTTTTTTTTTAGAAACTGTTGACAGATTTTACGAGTATGACTTTTAAACTGCAGGGTCTGATGAGAAATACAATAGTACTGGTCATATATGAAAAAACATAGCATTACAATGAAACAAAATGAGTAGAGCTGTTATTTATAGGTCATACTTTTCAATGTTCTCGCCTTTCCCTAAAGCATGACACTGAATTCATTACAGCCATTCAAGTGTGTGTAACCATTCTAAACTATAATCTACGTCACTAGATATCACTACTATGTACTTAAGGCCTATTTTGGGTGAGTTTGTAACCTGAGAACTACTTTTTATGCGGTCACTGCAGGGTTTTGTGGGAGTTCAAGTTCGGTAAAAGTTTAGACTGCCTGAAAGCTGTGCCTGTGCCCGTGCGTGTGCGTGTGTCTGTAGTGTTAACGTGCACAAGTCACTGTGAATGGCTTCTTTGTGAGATCAGCCCTGCTGAGATTTCAGCCTATGATGGGACCATGGCAGCGTGGAAAATGTACTATAAATCTGGCAAATTAGTTACTTATATTTGAAACATTTGTATGCAGCATGCCTCTTAAGGCCGTTCATGTTCGTGGCAAGGAAAATGAAACATGACCTGATTTTAATATTTATGAGCTGATCTGTAGTTGTGCTATACTCCTTTCTTTTTTACTCTGCAGTTTGGCATGGTTAGTTTTCCTTGTGTTGTGCAGTCAACTGTTACCTCCATTGTCACTCCCATGCATATGAGTTATTATCATATGGTCCAATTGTGTCATACAGCAACATTTTGGCTAATTTTCTGAGATAGACTCTCCAGCAATTACACCACCTTTATGCTCTCATGTGTTTCAGAGCTCTTTTATCCCTCTTGGTCCCTATTTATCTCATAACCACATGAATGATTATGTTTAAGTTAAGTATGAGTGTGGGCCACTATCTCTAGTTTTACTATTTATAGCATTGTAGAAGAAAAAGAAATCAGGGAAATAATGTTACACAGCCAGGAAAAGACCATGGCAACCATTCAGAAAAGTTTTGGCCATAAACTCACTGTACAACTTACTTGCTCTGAGGCCGTAAAACTGCCTCATCCTTCGACTGATACACATTTAGATGAGTATTTGTAGTTAAATGTTGTTGTTGCCAACAGAAATACCCATTTAACAGAAGATTTTAGCTGTCTCCAACCTGTGATTTATCCAAACCAGATCAAATAAGAGGGAATCGGGTCACAAGCTGGCTCCCCACACATGTTCAACCTGTGTCACCATGTTGGTTCAAAAGTTCAATGGGATGCATTACCTGAACTGAATCATTCTCCGATTTCAATTCATAATAATTTTGTCATTTAAACATGTTTAACCGGAACATTGCTTCAAGTTTTGGCTGCCCTTTCCTTCCTCACTGTAGCCTCATTGTTGAGGGCAGGGTCAGACAACTCAACACACAAAGACTCAGAGAAGCTGACAGGAAATGAGTGTCTGTACAGGATGCTCTACCTTTCCTACGATGCTCACTGATTGTCTTTGCCTTGGAAGGATAAGTCACTGCACTCATTCATACAGCCACATACAGGGATCAGGACAAAAGAGGTTAATTTTATGACTTTCATGCTAACAAAAAATAGAAGTGCTATACCATTATTGAAAGTTAAAGTTATAATAACAAGCTGGCTTTGCTTTTTTACTGATCTGCAGCTCTAATGCGTCAGGTTGGTAATATGATTGCAGGAGATTTTGTAAAGGAAGTGATGTATTACAATCTTATACAGTCATCTGACTTTATTAAGGTTGGGTATTATTTTGTGGCTGTGCAATTTCTTTATTTTAATATCAAGGAAGCACATGGTCACTGATCTTGAGTTGTATGTTCCTGTCATCATTGTCAGTAAACATGGGAACAAGTGTGTTTCCCGTATGTGTTAATCTGTCAGCCTGTAAATGGCTCAAACAGAGGATGTGTGACCCTTTTAGCACAAAGGGTCTTTCTGCAGAATCCATGCTCCACTCCCTTCCACCTACTACAACTGGCACTGACAGCAAGTCATGAGATAGACACGTCTGTGCTGAACTTGGAGAAGAATGTGTCACTTGTCACACTCCTTTCTGTTTTGATTCTTTGGGACGTAGTCTCATGTTGAATACAGTGACAGCTGTTTGATTTTTAACAAAGGGGTCTTTGGAAAATGTTTAGTACAAGAATCTCATATCACGCAAGTAACACTTGATGTGCTCCACAAGGATTTTAGTGAAAAACTAGGCAACATTTAATGTGGGTTTGGTTATTTGAACACACTCTAGAGGGTGTAACCTGTGTTTGTGTAACATCATCATCTTATTGTTGCATTTTGAAATGAAATCATTGTGAAATTACTTCAATCCCTTTTTAATAATATGGGACCATCTTGTATGCCTCCTTTGGGTACGGGGGCCCTGATTTGGGAGGCATTTGTTTTTTAGTTGATACTCCAAATATCCAAGGTTACATATCGTGAGTCAGTGTCTTGCTCAAGATCGGTTCGTGAGGCACGGTTTGGATAATTGCTCTGACAGTTGCTATCTAAATTATTTTGGTTTGGCTGTGTGACTGTGTGACCTAAGATTGAACCATACCTGTCGTCTACGTGAAGAAGTGACCTGAGTCTAGTACACAGAAGCTGTGTTCGATAAGCTGTAGGTACCTGTATCTGTCCAGTGTGCCTGTGGCTTTTTGATAGCAAACTCAATGCCATCAGATGCCACTAATCATCACCCTGAGTCATACTCATCCCCTTAAGGAGGAGATGTTACCCAACCACCCACACACATCCATCCATGCTCTGCTCTGCGCTTCTCCACGTAAAACAGTGTGCTGACAATAAAGTTGATTTAGTTATGTTGGCCCGTCACCCAGCAGCTTGGAAAGCATACAAGCACGGATACGCACACACACTCAGAGTAACACAAATTATCCAGTCACATGCTTTTTTTTTCTTCTTCCTTTCTCTCTCGCTCTCTCTTTGTCCCCACATAAACAGACTCTCCCAGTGGGGAGACACACACGCACGCACACACACACACTTACTCTATGAGCGTCAGAGGGCCCCATGTATGTCAGAGCTTTATCCAAACACAGCTACAGTTGCTACATGCTGCAATTATTACCAGATGGACTCGGGGAAAACATATTAAGTCTGCTTTTTCATTATTGCACTGCACACCCTCCTGTGAGATGGAGAGTTTGAGTAAAAAATAAATAAATGAGAGAGACATTTTTTTAAAAAGTAAAAATTATCTTTAAATTGACTGCAATCTACTGCCCCTGAGTAGTTGCTTATTTTCATTTCCATTTGCCATTAAGTTCCTTTGAAACAAAAAAATCACCTATTTTCATTACTCTTTATATCTAAATACAATGCTTTTTTTTTCTTTTTTAACTTGATGAAATTCATGAAACTCCATTCAGTAAAACTTGATTATACTATGAAAATTGTGTGTTAACAACCAGTTGATTAATTACTTAATCAGCTGTTGCTGTTCATAAACACCAGCTTCCTATCCAGTTGTTAAGTGATGACGTATGAACCCTGCTTCCGGGTCCAAACTACTCTGCGTTTACTAAGGCTGTTGTGTTTTTAACATGTTTTAATGCTTTGTATCTTGTTGTCTGTGAAGGTTCTCAGTCATCCAAGTCATCGTAGTCTAAGGAGCTTGGAAAGAAAAGTGTCTGGACTTCTTTAAGTTTCTTGAAGACGTTTCACCGCTCATCCGAGAAGCTTCTTCAGTTCTAAAAGCAAATGGTGGAGATTCCCAGATGTAAGCCCTATGGGAGTGTCCCCCAAGAGGGTCATGGACCCCCTATTGATCCTCTACCTAATCACATGAGCCAAGGTGTGACTCCCACCACCCTCTGGAACACAAACTTGGAGTAATCACGACCCTACAACACCGGGCAGAAAATGTTCCCTCTAAGCCTGAAGGGAAAAAGAGGGAACACACACGTGTAAAGGAAGCTCTTAAAACATGTGGTTATCCTAACTGGGCTTTCATCGACTCAGCAAAGATGCACAGAAAAGAAAATCAGACACCAACTAGGGAGGATCAGAAAGACAAACGCAACAATATTGTCATCCTCTATGTAGCCGGTTTATCAGAAAAACTCAGTCTTCTCCAAGCGCGACATCCTAGTGCACTTCAGACCCAGCCACACACTCAGACAAAAACTGGTTCATCCCAAAGACAAAACTCCTAAACACAAACTTATCAACGTAGTGTATGCTGTACAGTGTAGCGAGGAATGCTCAGACCTCTACATTGGAGAGACCAAACAGCCACTTCATAAACGCATGGCACAACATAGAAGAGCCACCTCGACGGGACAAGACTCAGACTTAAAGAAATCCAGACGCTTTTCTTCCAAGCTCCTGAGATTTGTATCTTATTCTGTTTAATCTGAACAAGCCCCTAAAAGAAAAA
>VVHJ01050566.1:0-13813 GCA_015107715.1 Tylochromis polylepis | reverse complement strand
ATATACATATACACAAACACACACACACACACACACACACATATACACACACACACACACACACACACACACACACACACACACACACATAAGGGCTGTCAACGTTAATGCGTGTTAATCCGTCATCACGATTAACACAATCAAAATTTTTTACGCAATTAACCCATCTGGAGCGCAGAATGGACAAACTTTGGACAAACTGCCCGAAATGCCTTGACAGAGACATTTCCGGCATTTTGAGTCATTCTCCACTCCAGATGGGTTAATTGCATTAACAATTTTGATAGCGTTAATCGCGATGATGGATTAACGTGCGTTAACAGTCATATAAGGTGGAACAGGGTTTGGGTTTCGAATCATCGAGTGGCTGAGGCCTCTCTGTGTGGACTCTGCTGCACGCTCTCCTTGTGCTTGTGCGGGTTCTCTCCGGGTACTCCAGCTCATCCTCCCACAGTCCAAACACGTGCCTGTTAGGCTGATTGGTGATTTCAAACTGCCTTGGGATAGACTGGTGACCTGTCCAGGGAGCACCCCACCCCTTGCATTTCGACATTTGGACTCCAACAACCCCGTGACCCTGAACTAAATGAGTGGTTAAGAGCATGGGTGGATGGCAAAAACCACTTATCTAGTTCAGGATGTTTTGGGTAATCATATCCAATACTTTATTCTGCAGAACTGCCTACATTTGATTTTTTACAACACTCTTGGCACTGTGTGCAGCACATGTAGCAGCAGAGTATGACAGTGGTGTCTCTTCACTGTAAGTTGCTAACCAATTCATGAAATACAGTGCTGGAAAGTTAACAAACAATGACCTCATCATTTGCCCTGTCCAAAATAACTCCAGCTGTATGTATAAACATGCATATGTGTGACACTAACTAATTTTGTGCAGCACAAAGGAATCCATCCATCCATCTTCTTCTGTTTATCCAATTTTGGGGTCACTGAGGGGCTGTAGCCGACCCCAGGTGTCATGGGGTGAGAGGCTGGTTGCCAGTCTGTTGCCGTGCTAATACAGACAGATGTAGGAAGCGAGGAAGGAACTCGCTTATTGGGGCTTTGAAGCGGACTCCTATTTGTTGCAGACATTCTAGACTCCGGTTGCTTGGGTAACCCTCTAATGTATTTACTGCCATTAAACACCTCAGTCAACAGTATCCCGCGCTCTGCCTGGAAGTTGAGAAAAGTTAGTCTCACCCATCTCGACCTACGTTGCCAGGTCACTCACTTTCTGCGATCTCTGCAGAATTCAATTCTCCATCAGAGTGGATGCAGCTTAACAAGCCTGTGTTTGAACTGTGGGAGGAAGCTAGAGCACCCAGACAGAACCCAAGCAGGCCCAAGGAGAACACACAAAACTCCACATAGGAAGGCCCCAGCCAGCTGACAGATTGAAGCCCAGGATCTTCTTACTATAAAGCAACAGTGCTAAACACCGCACCAATGTGCTGCCCAACCCTCAGCTGTCAAAAAACATGGCAAGGCTAAAAAAGGGTGGTGCTGCCAGATGGAACAAAGAAAGTCATTCCAATGCAGCTCAGTCCCAGATGGCTACAGCGTGTAGTCAGCCATGAATCTCTGCCAGGAATCATATGACTTTCATGTTGCCTAATCTGACACAGTGATATCAACACGCAACTTTTTTTTGTGTTTATATAATTTAAAGTTGAAGGTACTTCCATGGGAAATTTGTCAGGAGAATTGGGACCAACAGCAAAAGGTTCTTTAAGGTTCACCTGGCCCGGGTTAACAGAGAGACAATTTGTGGAGGTTAAGGAAGTTCACCAGAGAGGAAGTGTGACCTCAACCTATTCCACTCTCCTGTCAGGTCTGATCTCAGCGCTCCGCTGCAGTCACAGGTCTCTTACTAGGAAAAGTAGCACGAAACTCCTCTAAACAAAACTTCGGAATTGAATGTCAGATCTTCACTTTAACATGAACAGATTGGAGAACTGAAATGGTTTAATGATTTAAGTCAGCAAAGCTCCATCAGGGACCGTTTTTCTGTTCATTGTTTTAGTATTTATTTGTAGTATTTATGCGCTCCACAATCACACACTAGATAACAGCAAAATGATCCCCAGACATCACTGGGGGGAATTAAATCCCTCAAAAACACCAACAGAGGAAACCAATGAAACTACAATTAAATTAAAAGACCAGAATCATACTGTGTTTATGCAAGACTGCATGTTCATGTGTGTGCCTGTGTGTGTGTTGGAAAAAAGCACCTGGGGTAACAAAGTGAACAACTGTACAGTTGCTATGGTGATAACGGGCTGGAGAAAATGCAGTGATAGATTGAAAGCAGGCAGGAAAAAAGTAAGAGAAAGAGAGAAGGAGGTTTAATAAAATTAAGTATGTGCATGTGTGTGCAGTGCAACTATGAAGAAGTAAAGGAACAAGAAAAAAAGAAAAAGAATGCCAATATCACTGCCAGAAATGTTCCCTTTTCTTCCAAGCTGAAGGTCAGGTGAAACAAAAGGACTGTGCAAGGTTGTTTTTAGCTGAGGGGATCATCAGTTATTCTCTGCTGGTAGAGTGGAACCCAAAACAACCGGTGTTGTCAGGCTCGTCCAAACAAACACTGCCCAGAGCTTCGGCTGAACAGGCACTAGTCTGACCCGCGATGGTGAAGAGCACACATTGCATATTGCACTCTGTGACTGCATTAAAATGAGTGTGCCTCAGTGTTTGTGTGCACATCTGTCTGTTAGAGTGTGTATGATGGTACAAGTACCAGAAAGACAAGAAAGAGAGAAACCCATGCAAAAGAAGAATGAATAGAAATAGAAATAATAGAAGATACAGGAAAAAAAGGACAGACATCTACAAACATGGAGACAAACAGAAACACATAAAGGAGAAAAGGACAAAAAAGGAGAACAATGGCAGAGATAAGGTGGAGTGGCTTTTGTGTGCGAGTGGGTTTGTGGGTGGGCGGGTTTGTTGCATCAAAGTAATACCAAATCTCCAGGCCAAGAGTTGACACTTTCCACAGTCACAGCCACCGTGGGCTTCAGTGAACTGGCTTGTGTACACAATGCCAAGACAAACTCTTTAAATTACACAGCGCATTTACACAGAGGGACGAGCTGCAGTGACAGTTACACCTGTCAAAGTGAATCAAAGGCACGAGAAAACATTTTAAGCTGGGATTAAAAGGTACAGAAGCCACAAGAGGCAAGGGATGAAAAACTTTTGCAGGAATTATCTTTTATAATGTATTTAGTGTAATTTATTTAGTCTCTGTTATAGGTGTTGACTATTTGTTTGTGTTTCTACTATTTCCTGCCCCTGTTCCCCTGTCTCTGACTTCATGTCTCAGTGTTACTTTAAAGATTAGTTTTCTCTTGTGTCTTGTTTTGATTTCACTTGCTGTTTTTGTTCCTTTGCCTCTGCTGTGATTGTCTGCCAGAGGGGATTCATGCTTCCCCCCCTAACCCACTGAAACCCTGCACTGTAACCTCATGGGCGCCTCCTTGGAAATGTAACTACATCAGTGCAGCACACTGTTGTGCCTGGCCTTTTCAGTACAGTCAATTCGTCCTTTCCATTGCCGGCTACTTTTTCTGTTTCTGTGTTAAATCTACACAGTAGGTATGTTGTAATTGCAAACCCCTCTGAAACCTTACATCATAACCCGACTTGCACCTCCCAGGAATTATAAACATCGCGTCAACATAAGGACTCAGAGATGTCAGCAATTTCCTGGCGGGATACTGCAGAAACAGAATAGATGTGATAGAGCGTACAAAGACAAAATGAATACTTTTTCCTCCAAAAAAGAAAAATTGACCACAACAAAAAGCGAGGACCAAGAGGGGAAAAAAACACAAATCCCAACATTTTATTTGTTTGTATCATGTCTGGCACAACTTACAAAACACCAGGACACAACCACAAGGTAATTAACACATAATGCACCAGCACAAGCATGAATGTCAGCCATTCATGTAATGAATAATAATGACACTTGCATAGCACGTGTGGCCAGCGTCACACTCGAAGATTCACCACAAAAGTCTAAATCAAACATGAGTTTCACTGGAGCTCTCAGTCCCACAGATCAAGAAAACAACAGGCAATTGGTTGCTAGAAGGAAAAAATAAATAAATAAATAAAAAGCATATTCCCCTTCAAATCTGAAATCTGCTGCAGAGAAGGTGGAGAGGAAACATAGACAAAAAAGGAGAACGATGAACCCCCTTGCTACCTTTGGTTGCTAGCAGATTGCTAGCGACTTTCTCAGTGAAAAGTTGCCTGCAAGTAACTTGCATGAATGTCGACTTGCCTGCAAACACTCGCCAACTACTCAGTGAGTGTGATCCTAAATGCAAACGGACACCATTCGCCTTCAAAGTAAAAGCTGAGCCTTTTGAAACCTAAGTTACCACTTAACATGTATACCCCTACTTGCCAAACGGTGGGGATATACATACTTCTCTTTAGCAACCAGTGGTTACCATGGGGTCGCAGACCAGTCTTTAGGATTGTGTTCACCTGTCTCTTGTTCCCACTCCTGGGTGTTACAATCCTGTCTTTCCCCTTGTCTTTGTCAGAGCATCATTGTTGAGTTTTTCCTCTTCCTCTTCCTACACATATTCTAGAATCATCAGAACTCCCCAGAATCATACCACATACTGTATTAAAACAAATGGAATAAAGGTTTGGAGTGAGAAATATATACTTCATCATGGGTTCTTCTAGGATTTCTAGTCATCGTGAGTAAATTAAACAGTCCTTTGACATTCCAGTTCTAGCACTGCAATGTCAAATACGATCACCAAACTTGTCTACCAGTTCACACTCACTTTATTCCTCTCTCTCACTCACCCATGCACAAAAGCACACACACACTTAGCTATACAGATACAAACCCTGACAGCCACCCAAGTCCTGGGGTGGGTTTTTGCTTCAAGCAATCAATCGTATCACAGGGACTAATCTGTCATCACTGATAAAAACAATAATGAAGCCGTGACTCAGTAGGAAAGAAAAAGAAAAAGAAGACAGAGGACAGAGGGTGGCAGAGCTGACACGAGATATATCAACACCAGAAAAACTACTTGAGACGAGTGGAATCAGACTTAGAGAGAAGGAGGGCAGGCGATAACAGGGAAAAAAACCCCCAAAACTTGCCAAAAGTCAATGAAAACTGGAAAGCGCTGGTGATTTAAAAACAGCATAATGAGTTGTTCTTCATCATGTTGCCGCTTTTATTATCTCCCAGCTAACGTGTCACCCATCAAAGAAGATTCACAGTGACAACTGTGCATGCATTTGCTGTCTTCAGGTTCATCTGTGTCTTCAACTCATGCTTGTAAAGGTACCTTGATCCATCACTGATTTAATTAGTGGTATCCGATCTCTCTCTCTCCACCTGCAGCTCCTCAGTGTTTAATGGACCATTGTTTTCAGACTATCCCTCTGTAAGCCTCATTATGTTAAAGACCGATTTACAGCCAGGCAATCCAAAGTGGAAATTTTAAACAGATACTGGAGGATATTTGTATTTAAAAAACATTAGCCCTGAGGTTGCCTCATGGAGACTTTATTTTGCAGTATTTTGCCATTTCCAAGCTCCCTGATATTATATGAAGTGATGGAGTGTAAGGGTGTTTTCACCCCACGGCCTGCCTGCTCCAGCGGCAGCATAATGCACGTCTTGTCAATGCGTTGTTTGTTGCGTGCCTCCTCTGATTACATGCTTTTCTGGTCTTTTTAGAGAATTAAACATCAAAAAGCATTAGTATATCATGGTTCTCGCATACATGAAAGGATGCATTGCCGCATGCGTTCACGCAGGCACACAGACACAGTGTGTGAACAAGCTCATTAGTGAGGAATGGTACAGAGAGCAATGAGAGCAACTTTCCAGTGATTCTTGAATATGAAATGTGCAGTTGGATACCTAGATGAGAAGAATTATTAGTCTTGAGTAGCTCATATGGCTTATGGTGCACACCAGTGAAATTACTAGAACAGTAATATAAACGTAATCCATTAAAAACAGATCGCTATCAACAGTGAAATGTACTTGTGGTTTCAAAAGTGAAATTACTTATTCTGAAGAAAACTGACAGTTTATATTAGGCTATTTATACATCACGTTTTCCCTATTAATACTACAGCATCATTTTCTTGTTGTAGATGATTGATGTGGTGAGAAGAGTTTAAAATAACGGCCTGATTAACAGACCATCACCCTGGTAATTACCAGTCTTCCCGCATACTTCCGGGTCTACTTTTATAGCATTATTATACACCCAGCCTCCAGTTAATTACATGCATCTAGCCAAGGTAATATAATCTGAAAGAGCAGCGCTGCAATAGAATAACTGTATAAAAAGGTACAATGTAGAAATAAAGCACCTCTAAAACAGATTTAAACTTTAGACTACTGTTTCTGATTAAGGAACTCTTAATCAGTTTTCAGAATCAGTTTTTGCTCCCTTTACTGCATTGGGAGTATGTTTGAGATCATTGACATGCTGGAAAATGAAGCTGTTGCCAAACAGATGCTTTCCAGATGGTGTTGCATAGTGCTAATGATAATTTTCTGTATTCATAATTCCATAAATTCTGAGAAGATCCTCGACACCGCTGACTGAAATGGAGCACTAAACTGTGACAGAGCCTCCGCAGTGTTTTACAGTTGTACCTCTCATCTGACCTCTAAATACAACTTAAACCAAATATTTCAAATTTCAATTCATCACTCTATAAGACCTGTTGTTACTGATTATCATTCCAGTTCTTCTGTCATTTGTTTGCCTTTTCTTCTTGTTTCCCTTCCTTAAGAATGTCTTCTCCACTGAGACCATTTCTGATGAAACTTCAGTAGTTGAATCAAAAAGAGATCCAGATGTTAATAGTTCTTCATCCTGTCAGTCCAAAAAAATTATATTTTATACCCATGTCATCTTTGTCATTATCTGCAAATTCCACAAACCCCCCCGAGAAGAAAATATTTTTTTTGTCACATGCTGCTAGTAACAAAATGTATAAAGATGCAATTTAACATTGGTTTTATGTGTAAACACGACATTGGTTCACCCCCTGAGTTAGTCAGTCTTTTTGATGTTTGAATGATTCCTAGGTCAGCGTTAAGTGGCACAAGAAACAAAAACATTCCTCTGAAAATGGTCATGTACACAGACTGGACTAAAAATTTGAGAAAAAGCAACCAACGTCCAAAGAAACACTTTGAAATACGTTCGGAAAGTCTGGGGAACTATTGCTCAAGACCAGTTTAAAAGAGGGCAAGAAAGTCTGGCTCCCCAGAAACAAAATACAAAGAGTGACTCAAAACCTTTGCATATTACTGCAAATAGGAGGATTAACACATCAAAAACAGCTTAGACTGGACTGTCCCACCTCAAGTTGGTAGAACAAGTCAGCCACTGAAATACACTCAACTCATCTTGGACACTTAATACAGCCACTTTTGGTAACACATACTGTTCACAAGCGATCCTTGCAAATGTCTGCTTCCTATGTATTTTCACTTATTTTACCAAGCCATAATCCAGCCTATCTTACTGGACTTTTACTACCAATATGTCTATCTATAACTTAGAAAATCATATCAGCATCACAGATGATGCCTCAGAAATATTCACAGCAAATCTATCATGAACGACGGAGCCATCACACACTCGTTACACTCATAATCGTAAAACTATTGATCATGTCCTCAATGCACGCTTCACATTACTGCCTGGTTGGAGATGAACAAACTGCCTCATTGACTTTGTTGGATGGATCTGAGTATAAAGCTGTATGTGAGGCCAGGGCACTGATGATATGTATGCATATGAGCAAATTAAAAAAGTACAACAAAGCAAGGCTCAGGTTTGTCAGCTTCAAATAAAAACTTTATTGCAAATGAATGCATTCTGTTTTTAAGTACATATTAGACCGTGTCCAAATTTTACTTAAGAACTAAACGTGTACACACACACACACACAGAGTATACAGAGTAAACTCAAACCGAGCAGACACAGGTGTTCGGCCCTTAATCCTTTCCTGTTGCTGTCTAATTAGCAGATCTAGTGTTGAGATCCATTCAAACTGCACCTCTGAGCCGCGCACACGCTTTCATCACAACCCAACTTTCATCATCAAACAGAGCATTTAATTAGATTGACTACGATATGAGGCCTGCTTTTATATGCGCGCGGGTTGCCCTCTCTGTGACATGAGCTGTAGCTACAGTCCTTTGTTGCTGTAATTCGCACAAAGGCCAAAGCTGGATCTTTAACCTTTGAGAGTATCATCACTTCCTGTTTGCGCCTCCATATGACTAGGAGTGTCTGTGGCAGCAGTTGTCAGCCTCCATTAGGAGGCACTGGTGGCGATACCTCCATCTCGGCTCATTGATAATTGAGCTAAATGGCTGTGAGAGAGGATGAGTTGTTCAGAGGGTAGTTGACTTTGTCAAGAGGTAGTGGAGAATCCCACTTAGCGTAACAGAAATCCACTGTGCCTATACCTGGCCTGCACTTATGGCTACATGTAGTGTGCAAACAGAGACAGCTACTGCTTCAGCACATCGAGGATTGTATATAAAGCATGTCTTTTCATCGGTGGCATTTGTACCCAAGCACAAAATATGGCTTACAAAGACAAACGGGGTGTTATGATATGCTATATAGCTACAGACCAGAGAGGTACTAATGCAATGAGAAATTGCCAAAAGCCTTTTGTTTGCACTTTTTGTGGCCAAAAAGTTATATAAATGTCACTAAGTATATATACTTACTAAATAACTGTAGGCATTCATTTCCTATCATTACTCATCATTATGACCAGTATGACTATGAGACTTTAAGACTATAAGACTTCTTACTGATGTAAGAAAAACAGAGTTTTTAACAGTTTTTAGATGATCTGATGGGATTTTTATGTCTGGCAGAATGTGTCGCGGGACTTTCTTTACCCATAAAAACATTTGGTTAACTTTGTACTGGGTTTAGATAAAATGATTCTAGAAAGCATCTGATCTGATAATAGAGATGATAAACCAAGAGAGGAACTGTGGTACTGAATGAGGAGTTCAGGAGTAGCAGACAAGTATGGGCAGCATGTTACAGGACAGTGGTGAGGACAGGTTGACTGATGCAGTCCAGTAGGAGTTTCTGATGATGTTTGCAGACTATATTGTTAGACTGCTATGTTGTATGGTTACCAAAAGACAGAAGGCATAACTAGAGGTGGCAGAGTTTAAGATTTTCATTGGGCGTGATCAGGTTTGACAGAATAAAAATGAGTACGTCAGAGAGACAGCTCAGGTTGAGTCAGTTTGGAGACAGACTTAGAGATGTAAGGTTGAAATGTTTTGGACATATGCAGAGGAGGGATAGTGGATATATTAGACAAAGGGCGTTGAAGATGGAGCTGCCAGGCAGGAGGAAAAGAGGAAGACCTCAGAGAAGATTCAGGGATGTAGTGAAGGAGGACATGCAGAGGGCTGGTGTGACAGAGGAGGATGGAAGGTCCATGGTGAAATGGAGGCAGATGATCTGCTGTGATGACCCCTAATGGGAACAGCTAAAAGAAGAAGAACAAAAGTGGAGATATGTGGTTTTCAGTGAGAAATATCTTCTGAGTTCACATTGCTATTCTATCATTGAACATTAATGAACCAATTCCATGCCAGGACTGGGACCAGCCGTCTGAAGGGCACATTATCTGTAATGTCATTTTTTTTCTCCCCAGACTTTTCTAGACAGACTAATTTTTTCAAGCTGTTGCAGCATCTCCCGCTGCATAATCTGGGAATCCCATGTCTTCAACCTGAACCTCGCCAGCCGCACCATCTGCACAAGGTTACAAAAAATGAGAAGTGCATGACCAGCCAAAACACCACCAAAACATGGCCCCCATTAGTGAATGTGAAGTCACAAGCTGAGCACATGGGATAAACTGCTCCCATACCTAAAGAACCATTTGCTTCTTTCTATCAAATTTTCCTGGATACATCCTCTCTTATGTTATTTAACATAATATAAGAGAGGAGTCTCGAATAAAAGGTGCCTCAGCAACAACGACAAGAATCAGAGTTGCTCTGCCTTTTCTCTTTAAATAGATACTACCAAGTCCACTTAGTAAACATAGAAACACAACAGCGCTGGAAAGGGACAAAAAAGAGAAGACCTTTAGCGTGCAGGTAGAGCTAAAAATAATCCAGTAAGAAGGGGACACGCAGAGAATAATTACTGGCTCAGAATATCTATAAAACTGTCTCTCACTGTTTGCTGCCAGCACTTCCCTCTTAGACCAGCACTGAATATGAACATCTATCACTTCTCATTTTAATTAAAAAAAGATTTAATAATGATGATTATTATTATTAAAATAATAATGTCTGTTATCTGTTGTTGCTCTTAGCCGTTTCTCATTCCTCACCACGGACTCGACTGTGAAATATACTGAATGAAACAGCGCCCCTCTATAGATGTGTGGTGAAAGATTGTATTACATTCCCAAATATCCCAGGTAAGCCAGGGAGCAGGGAGTTTGCTTCCCTTGAATACAAAAAAAGGAAAACGACTGACTGACCGACCAATCAGACCAATTAAGTCATACCACTACCACACTGAATGACTTAAGGAAAGAGATAAAGGCCTAAATAAAGAATAAAATAAACGTATGAGAAGAACACTTGTGGACAAGATGGATTTTTCAGCCTTAGCGCGGAATTCTTCAACACAGTTATTACAAACAAACGCCACCCTCTTCAAATAGGGTGAGTGACAAGCACACCCCTTTTACTCGGTTAATGTTGACTATAGAGCCCAACTGATATAGGATTTTTATTTTTGATAATTGATAAATGGCGCTCTGATATTTTTTTCAGACACACAAAACATACACAGATTTCCCTAATATTTGTTATGTCCAGTTATTTATGAGTGATTACAAATGTAATTTAACAATACAGTTTAAAAATAATCTTGTTTTATTATCAGAACAAGTCGTGAAATACCCCAGACCACCCCCTGATGGACAAAGTATGCAACATCAACTCTGATAATATAGTTGAAGGATGTTTCTCCGGTCTCTTTACTTTTTAAATTTTTATTTAGCGGCATACTGACACATCGAGCAATATATTGGCCCTGCAGATATACAGGGTCAGGCTCTAGTTGACTGAATTGCTCATGTATCCATGTTTGCAGTTGTGCATATAGAGCCTTGCTTGGCCGGATTTAGCTGCACGTGTTAGTCCACTGAAGCAGTACTTTTAATATGGCTGTTTACACACAGAAAACTAGCATAATGGGCAGCAGCTTTAGGTTACCTGAACAGATTGTGACTATTTACAGCCTCTACAAGTTTATTATTGTTGTTAGCCTGTTTTGTTGGGCAATGAACATTTGTTATAGTTTTAGGAACTATCAGGATGCATGAAGAGTATTTTTGTATATCAGGGAAATAAAACAGAGATACTAAGTCCTTTTTTTAAAAATTCATTATAACAGAGAGGACGTGCTTTGTATGTCAGTAAACTTGGATAGCATCTGTATCCAAGTGTATCGGTATTGAATCTGTATGATGCAGTTTTGTGTAAAATGTAATCCAATAGATGAGGCCCCCAAAAGGTTGAATCTGTTCATCTGGATGTAGAGTTTTCAGTGGGAGAAACGTTTCGTCATTCATCCAAGTGACTTCTTCAGTCTCAGCTGACTGCAGGTTTCCCCAACCTCATAAACAGTACATTTGCACAATAACTAAAACCAGCCCACTGAATGAACAATGGGCTGTGAGGTCAGTTCCTTGATCATTAATATGCAAATTGTCATGACCATGACCAGTTATTGTGCAAATTTTGAAAGCTTGTTTGAAAACATACAAAGCCAGAAAGCTAATATGAGTATTGCCACCACAAATGTTAGCAAGTACACTAGAAATGAATGTAGAGTTCTTCTTCCATAATAAGACACAAACATGACAATGTGGATTGTTTCTCTATTTGTTCTTATGGAAAAATGTGCATTTTTCATTTAGTTCATTTATTTTAACTTTATTTTTTCTTTTATGTCGATACCGTTGATTGACAGTGAAAATATGTTTATAAAGAAGCAGTCAGTTGTGGTGAAATTAAGTGACAAAACAAAGCAGACATTCAAAGTCACTGCAGTTACCTTTTCCCCTCTCTGATGCTTGGTTTGAACTTCAGAAGGTCATCTTGACCTTGTCTACACATCTAAATTGATAAATAATTTATATAAGGCTACTAATGGCATTAACTTTAAAATCATCAACATAATAGCATTGCTGTTGGTAGTCTTGGTAAAAAATCAGAGATGAAAGAAACTGAAATATTTTGCAGAATTGCCAGAATCTAAAATAAGATTTTAATTAAATATGGATGTAATGTAATGTAGGATTAAATGAATTTATAAACAATGGTGTAAATTATATATTTAAAAAAAAAAAAAAGTGCTTTTTTCTACTTTTAACATCAGTGCAGTTCTATTTTTGTGTTAATAAATGTCCTTACCTTTAGATCCTTTATCATATGTAAAGTTTTGTAATCTGTGTACATGAAACTGGTGTTAAAATTTGTGTTTGAATATGCTTCACAATACAGTATTAGAAACAAAGACAGAGCAATGGCACTCAAAGTCATCTATAAGAAAGTGTGGGAGGATTACTAACCTTTTAGTGTGACTCTTGAGATTAAAAATGTCTTTTGCAAGAGTGTCCTAATCTGAGTTTGGGTGTTAATCTCCTGATTTGCTAAACCTTTCTTTGGGGGGTTTCCATGTTCCCTTTGACCCTGTGTGGGCTCACTCTGTTACTCTGGCTACCGCTCACAGTCCAAAGACATGCATGTTAAGTTAATTGGAGACTCTAAATAGTCCATGGATGTGAGGTAGATAAAATGCATAGAACAGAATGTTGCATGAATGTATGTGTGGCGGGGTGTGGTCCCTGGCGTGGCTGCAAGGGAGGAGTGAGGCAGTGAGCTCGCGGGGCGGAGCCGCGCAGGTGCCAGCTGTCAGGGTTCATCAGTGGCTGACGGCTTGTGTTTGTTTTCTCTTCCACTGAACAGTGAAAAGGAGGAAGAGCGGAGAGGAGCAAGAGTGAAGGTGCTGCCGTCACGAGTGGTGATGAGCAGTGTGGACAAGAAAATAAAGCTTGCTGTAAACGAACAGCCGGTGTGTGTGAGTGTGTGGTGTCGCCCGTCACAGTGGTGCCGAAACCCAGGAGTTTCTCGTTGGTACGGACATGAAGGACCCACACAGAACCGATCCCACGCAGCTGGTGGAGTACCTGGCCCAGTTGGTGGTGGAGATGACCACCATGAGCCAGGCCCAGGCGGTGGAGCTGCGGGCCCACCTAGCCCATCTGGGGGAGCACCTGGACCGGCAGACCCAGATGCTGGTGCAGCTGGCCGGCGCGATGGCATCGCCGGCTCCGCGGCCGCTGACGGTGGCCATGGAGCGGATGGGGCCCGGCGATGACCCCCAGGTTTTTTTGGAGACTTTCACAGCGGCAGTGGAAGCGTGCAAATGGCATAAGGAGGAGTGGGCGCCGCGGCTGCTGCCGCTGCTCTCTGGCGACGCTCAAGCCACGGCCATGGACCTGCCGCCCACGTCCCGGCCAGCTTCGAGGACGTCAGTCGGGCGGTACTGGATCGACTGGGCCTGTCGCCCGAGTACCATCGCTGGCGCTTCCGCGCCTGCCAGATGACGGCGGAGGAGCGGCCATTCGCGTGGGCGCGGGAGCTCCGTGACGCCGCTGTTCGCTGGCTGCGGCCTGGGCAGACGGAGGGAGAGGTGCGCCTGCTCA
>VVHJ01050552.1:27226-37348 GCA_015107715.1 Tylochromis polylepis | reverse complement strand
TTGGCTATAGTTTTGTTTGTTTGTTTTGTTTACAATAGGAACTACAGCAATTTCTGAAATGTTTACTCTCAGGCACTAAGCATTGTGGGTTTTTGTTTTGTTTCGTTCTGTAAATGCACTCTTGCCACAACTTTTCCAGGTTATTCAGGTGAGTTTGAGAAAAGATGAACTGCTTTAGTTCATCTGTTTTGTAGCGTCCACAGGATGTAAACCTCTTTAACAGAGTGGTGTGCTGTCTGTTTTGTGAGGGGTGATTTGCAAGCACAGGTCATGGTAATTGGTTTTGGACAAGGACCAATCCACCCTATCCTTTTTTTCACCCTCTACTGTGTCTGTGTCCTACTTTTGCTCTCCACTGTGAAAAAGGAAACGCAAATAAAAACATCTGTATCTCCTGTTCTGTGTTGTTCATTCCCTTTCTTTCAAGCTTTCAGGAGTATTAAAGCAGCAAGTGTGCAGCATGAAGCAGATTATTTGTGTGGCATCTTATTTAGTTAGAGTCTCAGCAGATCTGCTAATTGTACGAGACAAAAAGCTTCAGCACACAGGCACAGCTGTCTTGTTATGCAAGTATCTGTAGGATACGTGAGATGTTCTTCTTTCAAGCAGACTGCAGCTGAGCAGACTTCAGACTGAACTATCAATGTAAGCACTGAGACTTAAGCTGCCAGAGAGTAACAGGGACAAAAAGTCTAAAGTCTCTTTAACATATGGAGTAGTCATATTTTCTGACATCTCTGATCAAAATCAGCCTGGCGGAATCTATTTAGCATGTCACCTCAGTAAACAACACACAGTCTAAATTATGTTTTCTGCGAGCAAGAATAGAATTGTCTGTCCCTGCAGTTCTATATTTTCATCCAAATTTTGCAGTTTATGTAATGTACACGGATGTCAAGTAGCAACCGGTTTTCTAAATCTTTCCTTTATTCCATATTTACTCATTTTTTTTGTATTTGTTTGTATAATTTGAGCTTTGATAATGCAGAAGCCCAGCTCTGTGTTCTCCTGGTTTAGACATGAACAGGAGGCCAGCACAACATGCTGCAGCTTCATCTAAAAACAGCACCATCTAGGGTTCAGATTCCTTCATAGCTGCTGGTCCATGAAGGCAAATCAGGAGCTAAGCATGGGAAATATCGTCAGTCATTTTGGTGTAACTAAAGATGGGCTTAGTCAACACAGGTGCAATGCTGAAATGGCTAAAATTGGGTAGAAATAAATACCTTTCTGACACTGCTGTGATCTTTGAAAGAGTCATAAATGTACCCTGTTGTGGCTCTTAAAGCACAATCAAACCACCAATTTACACAAAACTCACCTGGTTCCTTGAGAAAACTACATCCTGTGAGTCACCTGCATGTGGGGATTTGCCTCTGTTTGGGCGTGATGCTTTTTCTGGGCCCATGCGGTCCTCTCGCTGCCTCTGAAATACTTGTGTAGTAAGAGGGCTGTCCTGGCTCATGTGGAAAAGAGTGCGGAGGCGAAAGGTAGAAAGGTGCAGTGGTGTTTCCTCAAAACTTTTTTTTTTTATCTTACACTGGCATATATGGGCATTTGTTTATATAACTGTGCCTGCAGCAGCCCACGCCTCCCTCGCAAATGAGCGCCGGCATGGCAGAAAGCATTCACAGGTTCAAATAACTAAATGCAGCGGTTTGGGTTTTGAGTTGTTTTGAGCTAGATCACGGTTTATTAGCCCATGGTGCATGCTTGTTAATTACTCTCACATTCGCTGCAGGCATGCACTCATTTGCACAGTTGTGGTTATGGCCTCTGAGCAGCTCTAGTTTGGTAGCTGGAGGTGAGTAAAAGTCTGGTAAGCAGTAGACAGTGAACAAACATGCTCTACATTTATTTGCCCAGGCTGTCTGGAGTCTTTCAGACAGAATTGCTACCACTGTTTACCCTTTTATTCACAACCAGCATCCACTCATCATCAAACTTCACAAACTCTCCTGGCCCTTTAAGTCTGCCATCCCCAGCAGGCAAGCTTAAGGAAGGAGGGAAGTTGGTGAACAATAGGTCAAACTTGTCCCCAACTTCTCACATGCTGGGACATCTAATGGCTCATTTGATCACACAGCTGGACATATATTTGGTATTTCCACTCAACAGTACTCTGCTCAGACACCAGAAGAAAAGAAAGTATAATCTATCTGAATAAACATGACATAAATGTATTACTGAAGGGGTGAAAAGTTATGGGACACTGTATGCAAGATTATAGAGGATGCTTTCTATGGGATACAGCATCCACAGCAATAGGAGAGCAGATAACATGTAGCTTTATGACTAACATCAAGTAAATGCAGGTTAATGACGGGGTTACAGTGAACTCAAAAGAACTGCAATTACTGTAGACAGTATGATATGATGATAATGGATTTTTAATGGATAATCTACAGTAAAAGGGAGCCCAACTTCTGCTGTGTGACAAGTGGCTTTATAAATGTCGAACATGGCCTGTAATATGATGCACAGGATGTTGTTTTGCAGTGACAGTTTGTGTCACCCATGTGTAAAGAAATACAAACGCTGTTGTTCTTACTCATAATGCCAACGTCACAAGCCTGTGTGTGGACTTCAGTCCAGAGAACAAATACAATTTTGCTACAGCTGTTCTCATAACTCTGTGAAATGTCATTAAGTGTAAGTCGCTGAGGGATTTGGCAAGACGTCCTACACACGTCTTTTCTTTTCTGTGAAAAGAAAAGACGCTACCTTCAAATGTGGAGAGTTTCAAAATCCTTACAATTAAATGTGTGACATTACACAAAGAGCAAAAGTACTTTACAAGCTAACTAAAGTCAGCTTGGGTTTTATTTATTGTTGTTAGACACCTTGAATTTTGTTTTTATTCCAATGCTCTAAAATACATACATTTAGTTTACTTACATGAAACAGATATTAAAATGATTCATAATAAAAGCTGGAGCCAGAGAATGTTAGGTATTTGTCCGTGGTGAATATTCTGCAAATGACTAATTTAAATTTCTAATTTTCTCCTCAGTAATTAAAAAAAAGAAGAAGAAATGAAGCTCAACTGAGTCAAGCAGTGACAAAATACAACTTTGTCCCATTGTTTATAGGAAAGAGTTATTTTAAAAAAAACGTGTTGTTTGGGGTTTTTTCACACCGTTTATGATCACTCTAGTCAGTTTTAGTCTCATTCAGAATTCATTATGTAGGATATTCGTTGCATCTTGATAGAGGTGCCATGTCTAGCTCTTTAATGGCATTCTGAAAATGTGCAAAACAGACCATTCCATTTCCAGATTACGCATACAAAAAAACACATTCAGCTCTGAAGGTCACCTTAACCACCAAGCCACGGGGTCAAGTTGGTCCCTTCCTGACGCCTTTAAATGTACTACTTTGTAAGTCTGTGGTGACTCCCCACTTAAAGATTCCCATGCCATCACAACACAACTCAGCATGACTTCTCACTCCCACTAGCCGCGATGAAACTGCGGGACAGAATTTAAAAAATACAAAAAAGGACAATGACTGACGATCAGTTGTTGCAGCTCCTCTGCTTTACACTTCCTGAATCATGCTGTTTGGGCAGTCATTTATTTATTCCGATCTTTTTTTCTGTCATGTAGTTCTGCTAGGAGAGGAATGAAGCCAACATTACACTAACAGGCAGACACCCACATTAGGTTATCCCTTTCACACTTCGAGAACTACCCAGATCCACCCACATCCCCAGAGAGAGAGCGAGAGCGAGAGAGAGAGTAAGGGAGGCGGGGGGGGGCACCTATTCCTGTGCGCGTGTGTGCGTGTGTGTGTGTGTTTTAGCGAGACAGACAGACGGAAAGAATGTGCGCGCCCGTATTTCCTCCTGCATTACCACACCGTCTGCACCACACCTCGACTTTTAATTGGTCGAGGAGATACCGCCGCTGTGTTTGCATACATCATGTTCGATGCACACGTGAGCTTGCAAAATACCCCCACATGACCGTTTATCAACTTTTACTTTCCCCCTAACGAAAGTAAGGGATCGTCCCTCGATGTGTTTAATGAACGGCTGGATGAGCTTCAGCCACAAATCAAATGTGTCTGACATTAAAAAACATAATCATGTTCGCTATATGATATTAAATATCATATAATTAATATTATATTAATTACTGTAGAGCAACGTTTTTTTTTAATGTATCTTTCAACGTCCAGCGTTCGCGAACACAAAGTCTTGTGTTGCGTTCGTGTTTATGTGAGGACAATTCATCTCTTTATGTCGTCCCCGTGGCTGCACACCTATTCCGTTGATCCTCTTTCCGGTACCTTTGGCTCTGCGTTGATATCTGCGTAGTTTGGTGTTCATAATCGTTTGTCTCTGTCTCCCTGCACAGATCCCTCCCCTCTCTTCAGGCTCCCTCCCTCCTCTGTGCGCTGACATAGTCACTCTCACACTTTGGCACGCACGCGCGCACGCACACAAACACGTCTCCCCCGCACACTCCCCCCCGTCTTGGTGCTGTCTCATTCACTTCAGTACTCCATCCACGCACAAACTCCAACTTGAAGCAGGGGGGGCGGGGTTGGATATATACCACCAAGTGGAGGCCACAAGCTACACTCAGACTGGACCCACTTGCAGTGCAAAGACCACAAGCAAGAAGACTCCGAAGCCGGGAGTAGAAGTACCAACATTTATCCTGGAGCTTAGAGCCAAAAGACAAGCGAGACCACGGCGTTTGGTTCTGCGGACTGTCTGCTGGAGCTCCGATACAACCAATTTGTCACTCCGCTATACACCAGTTTCTCTGGATATAGCAACTAAACAAAGTTGGTAGTAAACTCTTTGGAGTTTGGTTAGAGTCGCGTTATATTTCTTTGCTTGTGAAAGTGGACTGCACTGAAACTTGGGATCGACCCTCCTGGGTCGGGCTGGACCTGGCGCATCCTTTTCGCGGCTTCAAACACTGCGAAAGTTTTGGCCAGAGCGCAGATCTCAAGACTTTGAGTCGGGTCAGACTTTGAGATATCCTCAGCAGCTGCTATCCGTGTCCAGATTCCAGATACCTGGGCGATCGGTTAGAGAGCCACTGACCAGACTTCAAAGAAAACGTTTTCAAGGTAAGAAAAGAGCACAATTTTTTTTTTCGTTCTTTCGTTGCTTCATCTCTTAAATGTGCTTTTTGTGAGTACGGGGTTGTTTTTTCTATGTTTCATATCTTAATATGCTGTTAAGACACTGAACACTAAAAGTTACAAAGTGATTGTGTACGAGTGTTGTCCTCCGGCAGCAGAGTTTGTTGTTACTTGTAAGTCGCTGTCTGTGGTGCTGAAACTCTCTCCTGTCAGTGATCTGCTCTGTCCGTGCAAAGGTTTCTGTTGAATCGTTTTGTTGTTGTTGTTTGTAGTTCTTCAGCTCTTGTTTGTAACTCCTGTTTGTTCCTTTAACAGCCCTTACAGCTGATCCACACAGCTCCTCTGAACTGTTAGAAAGTTCTAGCTCAACAATCCTGGAAGTGTAGTGACAGTACTTTGTGATGCCACTCTGATTTAGATAATGGCAACAGGTTGTTTGACAGAAGTTTCTGGTATACCTGTATTTTTTAGACTGCATGGAAGATTTGGGTGTGGCTGTGAAAGATGTTAGAATCTTCTGAACTGTATAAAGCAGAACAGTTAACTATTACAGATGCTTTTTTAAGTAATGCCCTCAACAGCTTACAGGGTCTGACTACTCCATATAGCAGGATTTCAAACATAACTAAGACTGAGACTTTGCACAGCAAAAAGAAATGTCTGCATTTCTGAGAACACCTACAGACTGGGTTTATTTAACACACATGCACTCTTCAAACTGTGCCCCGAGGTGCACGGAATCCATGTGACCAATCGGTTGAGTTTTGCTGTTTGATATTTTTGCTGTAACGCAGATTTGCAGCAAAGCCATCTCCAGTGATCTAGTTTCCTGCACACGTGTGCAACTACTTGCACTGGGTGGACCAAACAAAAAAGCGAGCAATTTGTGGATGAAGCACAATTGGTAATGGCTTCAGAAATTGCTTTTCTTGAGTTCGGTTCAGCAAAAGAGAGCAGCTTGCAAAGAAAAGACAGAGGTCAAGAAATACTGATTATCTGTTTGTTATCTTTCCTCTACTGCACTCAAACATACATACACACACAAATCTATCAGTGAAGAAGGAGACAGATTCCATCTCAAACAGCATTCAGACAGAAAAGCTTAAGTTTCACATTTTAGTTGATACAGATCTAGATAACTAAACTCATCTCCTTTCAAAGTGTTACATCAGATTAAAAGTAATTGGTTTTTCTTAATGGATTTCAATATTAAATATCTCTTCTGGAAGATAGTATTCTGACTAATTTCACCACTATCCTCTTTATCACATGTTAACCAAATCAGAACTCAGTGCTTACTGCAACCCATGGGAGTTATCTTTGCATAACTTTCTGATTTACACAGTAATATAGTTCTGCATTTATTCAGGTAAAAGTTTCATTAAGATCAAAACTCTCTTTTACAAGAGAGACCTGGCCAAGATTCTCATGCAGATGTATTAAACATCTGCAGGTGTTTCTTAACAGCCAGTGAAAATGTCATCAAATGCCTGCTCTTTTGCTTTTTGCATTACAAAGTATAATTGTTTCTTTGCACCTTAAGTGAGCAATGTAAAGCTTGCTATATGTACCATAGAGGAATTGTGCATGCCAGCATAAACAGACAGCACGCTGCGGATTGTTATTTTGCACTTTTTGTGTTTTTCACACTGATCTGCAAAAAAAAACCCTGTATCCATAACAACAATCTGCCTGCTTTTTAGGCTGCCCGCTATGCAAAAATGTTGTTGACGACAGCAAATGGAAAAAGCAAGACGAAAGGGGCAGAAAGATTGGGTGTGGGGTGAATGGGGAGGGTAAGCAAGGGGGGAGGGGGGTGCATGTTGAAAAAGAGCAACACAGACTTTTTCAAAGACAGCTGGACCTTTCTTTTCACTCTGTGTCTCATCCGATGCCCATTCATGGAGCTTCCGGTTGTTGGGAGGTGGGAGAGAGACACCCACCTACACAAAGCAGGGGTCTTTGCTGCGCTGTTCAAAAAGAGGAGAGGGAGGGTTAGCGAGAGGCAGGGAGGGATGGAGGGAGGTGAAACGAGATGTGAGGAAAGTAATTATGAGTTCTCTGCCTGAAAAGTGCAGGTGCCTCTCAAAGTGACTGCCACTATAGGCATCAATTGTGTGGCTGTGTCGCTGTACTGTCCTACCTTTATGATTAACCCCTCAGAAGCATATAGCTAATACAGGCGTTTACTGAAAATAACATGTTTAGCATCCTGCATACAGAAATCTTACAATTCCTGATCACAGCTTATGTATTAAATGTCACAGTGGCTGATAGCCTCGGCGTGCTGCACTGACAATAATCAGTCAAGTATAGCTGAACATGAAAAGGAAGAAGAATAACCCTGAAAGGTGTTGCTGAGCAACAGTGTTTTGTCCTCCCGTCTGAGCTCAGGGAGCATCTTGGCCATTTCTTCTGTGAGTTTAGTCGACTACACAGACTTTGTAGTGACTGTGCAGTGCTTCTCCAGGCAGGATTAATCATATAGTGACAAAGGTTAGAGTCTCTACAAGATAAAGCAAGTTCTGGACAAAGCATGCCTGCAAGATTAGTAAGACAAAATAAAGAAAAGTAAAGAATGCTGCAGATGTCTAATGTGCATGCATATAGCCTTTCAGCAGAGGAGAATTAAATGCTTCATTAGAGTGGGTTTCAGTGATTCACAGGTATGATATGTGCATGCACCTCGCCTAAAATGTATGTTTTGTCCTTAATTATGCACAGAAGACAAGCATTAGTCACTATATCTGCATAGATCATTTCACTCTCTGCAATGGTATGTAATGCAAAAGCAATTTTAGAAATGCCATAACAGGATATGAAATCACACTTCACCATGGACACAGACTAACCATTTCACTTGTTTACCACTCAATAGCAGGGGTGCATTGCACAAATGATGGAACTAATAGGCGTCTGTGGTTGCCAGTGGCAATGCTTGTATGAACGTCAGACTGACGCACACGATTCGCAGTACAGTTCAGTGTGTGGGAGGAAAGAGCAAAAGCTTGGAGATACCAGCTTGCTGTGAAGGACTGTAATTGCACTGCCTGAGTAATTATGTCCCGAAGAACAGGGCATTTTAGATCACTGAACATACCCCGAAACACTGTGATACAGATCAAAGGCAGATTCCTGATGCATAAATATTAGTCTGACAATAGGTCCAATTAAAATGCATATCATGGAAGTGGAAGAAATGCATTGCATTTGAAGAAAGCGCCTCTCATGCATACTAATATCTGGTGTTTTGTTTTGATTAGTTAGATGTTGGTGCATATTGATAATTTTTTTCCTCTTATTCATTTCTCTGTTTTCTGCAGCTTCCTCTTTGATACAGACATGGCACATTGTCTGATTTGCTAAAACTTAAACATCCAACAATTCTTGAGAGGGGTTGTGAAGATAAGTAAGAGATCTGAGTGCAGTAACTTGCAACAAAGAAGTCAAAGAAACGACCTGGTTAAACCAGACATCACAGATATATCAACAACATCCTCTATCTAAGCCGACCCAATGGCGTGGTCAGCTCTTACCGGCCCCTGTGTGGCCCTCATCCTGCTCTTCTTCGGTTTGACCTCCTGCACTCCTTCTGGACCTGCCTCTCCCACCTGTGCTACCCTGGAACAGAGCCGCTTCTTTGGTGTTTTCACTTCGACGACCACCCTGCCCTCCACACCATGCTCCTGGACCCTGCAGAATCCCGATCCTCGCCGTTACACCGTCTACATGAAAATCACCAAGCCCACCGAGTCCTGCGTGCCTCGCCAGATCCGGACCTTCCAGTTCGACTCCTTCATTGAGACCTCCCGCACCTACCTGGGCATGGAGAGCTTCGATGAGGTGGTTAGGCTGTGCGATGGTTCAACCACTGTCACCTATCTGGAGTCAAGCAAGCAGTTCCTGCAGATGCGCAAGGTTGCTCCACGAAATGGCCTGCAGATTGTGAACAGTGAGAATGATGTCAGTGAGTTCAAGGCTGAGTTTCTGGTTGTGGGGAAGAGGAACCCAAGTATGCCTGCCTGCCAGATGCTGTGCCAGTGGCTGGAGAAGTGCCTGTCCAGTAGCACCCATGATTACCCCTGTGGCATCATGAACACCCCCTGCCAGTGCTGGGAGGTCCCAAAGAGGAAGCCAGGAAGCTGCTACAGAGGCGGTGTCTATGTTGAGAAATGCCTTCCCGTTCCCAAAGACAATGGACGTGATGCTGAGATTATCAGTAAGTTTCTAACTTAAGTGGTTTGACTTGTACTCAAAAGACACCCTTTTTCCCCCAAGTGTGTTCTGCCTTGCTTATTATTTGCTTAGCAATAATCAAAAAGGTCAGACTGTTGTTGGGGTGGTTAGATAATGTTGTGCAGGACCCCACAGCTCTGTATGCTTTCTGTAGCCCATCTGTTAGCGTGTGTGTCTGAAGAGGAGCTAAGGTAATGATCCTCGTCTGCAGAGCGGGGCCATAGGCAGAGGTTGTGTACTTAACCATCACAGAGTAATGAGGGGTAAATCAAAGGTGTTAGAGAAATTCGCCAGTGCATGTTCACACCTAAGTGGCAGGACCTCCTGAACTGCACACACAGTCAGCGCTTCATTTTATCTAGATGCTTGACAAGGAGGCTTAGTTTTAGGGGGAGATAAAAGGCATGTTTGTCTGTTAGCCCGGGGCAGAGAAAAACACAAAGACCTCGCAGCCAGCTGGCACCAGAAATCGAAGTGCCGCACTTGAGGTTGTCATAGCAACGCACCAGTCAGCCTAACACACACACACACATACTGCTCTGCTGTGATTCACACCATGTGGTTAAAAGCAAACATTCATCATTTCAAATGGAACTTGTATTGCTTATAAAGAATTGTCCTCGCTCATTCTCTGTACATAAAACATATATACTTCCTGTTCTTTTATTGGAAATGTGATCAGATCAGCTACATTACAACAATTTAAGTTTCCAACTTTTGCTCAGTATCTCTCTCCCTCTTATCTCTTCCCACAGAGGGCTGGTCTGGCTGGGGCCGCTGGTC
>VVHJ01050552.1:0-14776 GCA_015107715.1 Tylochromis polylepis | reverse complement strand
TGCGCAACCGCATCATCCGCAAGCGCTTCTTGTGCTTAGGCTGGGGTAAGCATCTTCACGCTCGCCTCTTCTCCTTTATTTTTTAACCTGTGTTGCATCATTTGTTTTCTCCATAGCTTTTTATCTTTGATGATCTAACTTTTCTCCCCTTTTCCTGTCTTGCAGGCCTTCCCGCACTGGTGGTGGCTGTGTCTGTGGGTTTTACAAAAGCTAAGGGATATGGCACTGTCAACTAGTAAGTCTGCTCTAAGCCTTTTGTTTTTGTCACTTCTCTTTACTCCAGAATTTTTTTTGAGGGGGGGGAGAAAACTTCTCTTAGCTAAAGAATTAACATTCTTCTTCCTTTTCATTTCTAGCTGTTGGCTCTCTCTTGAGGGTGGACTCCTCTACGCATTTGTAGGCCCTGCTGCAGCTGTCGTTCTGGTTTGTATTCTGACTTTGACATCCCAATCCATCAAAAATACATAGCTGTTTGTAAATGCATCACCTATTATCACACTGTTTCATCCATGTATTTTTTTTTCCTGCATACAGGTGAATATGTTCATTGGTATTCTGGTCTTCAACAAGCTGGTATCCAAGGACGGCATCACCGACGTGAAACTGAAGGAGAGAGCCGGGTAGGTCTTATTGATCTTCTCAACACACTCGAGTATTATGCTTATCGCCCTTATCAGTGCCATTACAGGTTTATTGATGATGTGCTTTGATATCACGCCGCACAATCAAACAACTGAAGTTGTTACTAATCTGTTGTTCTCTCCTGCTGCAGGGCATCACTGTGGAGCTCCTGCGTGGTTCTGCCTCTCTTGGCCCTCACCTGGATGTCTGCCGTCTTGGCCATCACAGACCGCCGCTCAGCCCTCTTTCAGATCCTCTTTGCCGTCTTCGACTCACTGGAGGGTTTCATCATTGTCATGGTGCACTGCATTCTGCGCAGAGAGGTAAGAGAAACAAATCAATAAGACAAGGTGAAAAATAAAAAGGAATTGGTTTGATATGGTTGTTTTTGATTAGGTTACCAAACATGGACAATTTTTTCAATGTTTTTCCCCCTTCCATACATTAGGTTCAAGAGGCTGTAAAGTGCAGAGTAGTCGACCGCAAGGACGATGGAAATGGAGACTCTGGCAGTTCCCTGCACAATGGCCACACCCAGCATATGGTAAATTTCTTGGCTTATTGCCTTTTTAATGTCTTGAGTGCCTCTTGAATTTACCCTTAAATGAATATATGCATATATTAAACACTGATAGAATGTTTTTGTTCTTTTATCAGCCGTCTGATAGTGAAAAGGATGGAGATTCAAGCAGACAAGGTGAGCCCCTTTTTGCATCAATTTTTTTCCTTTCTTGCCCTTAACCATTTTTCCATTTGCATTTCAATATAAGTGAGCCTAAGAGAGCGTTTTTATTGGACCAAATTTCTTAGACGTGGCATGATTATGCATCATTTTTAACTCTCTCTCTTGCAATTCTGCTTAAAAGGAATGAAGAGCTCCTCTGAAGAGAAGATGCCTCCTCCTCAGATGCCCCTTCCCATGGGCTCAAGCTACCACACCCTGCCATCCAACCCTAGTAAAGGTCACATGCAGGCGGTTCCTGAATACTCCAGCCACACCCTTACCCTGAAGAGAGAGAAAAGCCGACTGGCGGGAGGAGTCGACCCATCCTGCGGAAAACCTGTGTATGTCTGCGAGGGAGAGCTCTTCAAGCAGCTGGACGCCGATCTCGCTCAGGCAGAGGGCGGTGTCTCTGATGGAAGCGGCTACGTCCTCATGCCCAACACCACCTCCACCCTGAGGGCTAAGCCCAAAGATGACACAACAAAGTACAACATCAGTGTGGAGCAGCTGCCGCAAGCCAGACTCATGCACCTCGGCGGGCCCTTTGCAGAGCCTCAGGCTGCCTTTGGAATGAAGTCGATCCCCCCTGATCAAGTCAGCGTGTCGTATTCAGAGAGAGACTCCCCCATCCAGAACATCCACAACATGTCCAGTGAGTCTCACATCACCCACAGCAGCCTGGAGAACACCTTCGAGTCCATGAACTCAATGATGTCCAAGAGTGAGACCATCTCCACCCTTTCCATGAGCTCCTTGGAGGTAAGAGAAGATGGAATAGTTGCTTTAGTCTCCTTTTGCAGTTTTCTTATAAGGTTCTAAAACTGAACTGACCTTCTTCCTCTCGCTCGTTTTCTCACAGAGACAGAAATCTCGTTATGCTGAGTTGGACTTTGAGGTAAATATTGTTTGGATATTGTCTCTGAAATCCTTAAGAAAATGATTTGTATAATAAATGCAATGCAACAATACACTAAATAAATTTTTTTTTTTACATGTACTCTAGAAAATAATGCACACCAAGAAACGCCACCAGAACATGTTCCAGGACCTTAATAGGAAGCTACACCATGCTGAGAAAGACAGAGAGTCTCCTGCTTCTGACAGCAAGGTAACGAATCATGATCTAATTGATGTAACCCATCTCCATGCACATTACATTTCAGGAATTGAAGAAAATAACTGATAAATGGGAAGTACAGAGGCAATGTTATTGCTTGAAAAAAAAAGATTACGTGGTGTGAAAATGACCTTTTAAAACAATGTACAACATAGTGTATTGTACTATGGTTGTAAGAGTCTTGAGGTCATTTGAATAAGGATGTATTTTCTTCCTTCCTTCTTACAGTCTGTGAGATGGAGTGTGTCTTCAGGAGGAAGTGACAAAACGAACCACAGCGTGAGTGTTTATATACAACCTCACACTCTCAAAATTTACAACCTATAGTCAAGACACACTATCATAGAGTGCACATGCCTCAAAGAGGAGTAATTTTCCCCAAATGACAAAAATGACTTTCATTATCGGAAAATCACCTCTGATGAAGCCCATTTCATTTCGATTAGATCAGGAATTGCCCGGAGCTAATGAGTGACAGCAACACTAAAGTGACCTCTCTTTGTCCTCCTACAGGACAAGCAGCAAGGTCCTCTGGAGAGGCCATGGGAGGGAGTCCGGGGAATACCGTCATCACCCCCTGCATGGGTGCGCAAAGACCTGGAGCCCTTAGCTGCCTCGCCTCTGGAGCTGCACTCTGTGGAGTGGGAGAAGACAAGCACCACCATCCCTCTGGTGGGTCAGGACATCATCGACCTGCAGACAGAGGTCTGAGGAGGAGGAAGGGGGCTAGCGAAGCCGTCTAATTTCACCTCGGTCACCTTTTTTGGTTTGGGAATGGGATCCTGCATGGATAGTGTAGGGGAAGCCAAGAAAGAGAGGAAGTGAGAAAGTAGGTCCCAGAATCAATGTCTTCAAACCCTCAGCCAGAGCAGGAAAGAAGGGAGAGAAGGAGGGATGGAGGAGTGGAAGTGATGGTGAAGGGGATGTTTAATGTAGCTTCAGAGTGGACTTATCAGCATCTCTTATTAGAGTGCTGTAAAGGTCATAGGGGTAGTGGAGTGATCAGTGGAGTCCACGGACCAGGACTGTCTGTGGTTCCATTAATGCTTCACTGGGAGTTTCTTGAACGCCACAGCCTGGGTTTCAGAGCTGTGGTAGACATGTCTGTGCTTCTTTTTCCTTCAACTCAACTTTGGAGAAAAAGTGAATAATTTTGAAACGGCACGTTCTCCCTGCTTCTTGGGAGTAACAGCCGGAACTCCTGGCTGATTTTCTTCCAGCCAAAAAAAAAACAAACTTCCAAAAGACAGGACAAGGCAAAGAGAGCATGTGGGACCAGTTTCATGCTCCAATACTCTGATGGGCGCATACATTTTGCTTTTGTGAAGTGGGTTACTTTATTGTTTTTATTAATCTTTTTGATTGATTTATTCAGCTTGTGTGTTTGTTTGTACTGCTTTACATCTGGAACTGCAACTCCAGAGCTGAAAATGACTCTCTGTGCTGAGAAAAAAAACACTCCTCTATTGGAGAGCTTAATCAAGCTGATAGAGCTTCTCTCTCTTGCTATCACCATGGCTATTATAATTCCAATTATTACTGCCGGTGTTATGATTAGCATTGTTTCTGTCATTATTGAGTTAATAGCATATTTTGATTTTTTATTCCTTCCTCATAAAGTGTCAGGCACAAGATTTATTGTTGTACTATGACCGATGACATTATTCACAAAAAAAAAAGAAGGATTCAATGCACCCATAATGTGTTCGGAGCCCATATGGACTGCATCGGGACAAACAATGCTGAGTGGTGATGGAGGTGGTGGTTAGTTACCATTTGCTGGTTTCCTCCAGTATTCTGCTTCGATACCAAAACACCAGCACCAGAAGGAACACAGACTCTCAAGCGGGAAGAGCAGTGCACTCTGGAAAATGCTGGATAGAAATGTGAGGAGGTGGCTGGGGACACCACCCTCCCCTCACAGCTACCACAAGATGCAGGCTCTTCCATGTTGAACATGTGGATTCAAGGGTTCAGAAAGACCTTTCATCATCGCCCTTTTGTTTCTCAGCCTTGCAGGACTTTTGGACAGAACAGGAGGCTCCTGGCTCTGAAATGACTTCCAAGTTCAGCGTCAGGTCCTCAGAACTTCAACACATTTGTGTTTTCAGCCATCAGTGTGATATAGTGCAATATGATGGGCGCTTGATGCTCAAGCAAGACTGATAATATTATTTAGGCCGAGATCTTTTTTTTTACTAATGTTTCAAAATTTTTATACCATCTTCCTCATATTTACTGAGCATATAGATGCTTTATGAGAATACTGTATAACAAATCTGTATTAGTAATTCAAAGAATTTATTCTCTAGAGATCTGTTAGCACAAGGCTCCATATTTGGAGCTCTCTGTGACAGGTAGATGATAGTACTGAGAAAAAAATGAGCATTATATAGAATGAATGATAGCCTATGAATATCACATAACTGTGTTCCAGGATGTTTGTTATTACTCTCAGCTGTGTAGCGATGGGTAATTGAACCTCATGTCTTCTGTAACAGTGTTGGTAACTCAACAGTATGTACTACTAGTCAATTCCCCTGCCCCGTCAAAATTTTCTGTCCCACCCACAGCCCAATTCATACTTCGAGTTACTTGTATCGAAAACCTGATTGTACTTTCTTGTCATGATGTTTTTAATGTTCTGTTTTACCTCCTGTAAATGTACAGTTTTCACAGCACAAAATGAATGTGACTTATTTCTAATAAAAAAATATCTTATATTACGATACGTGAAAGAATGTGGCCTTTAATTTAGTATTTTGTTGTTGTTGCTGTAACAACAGTGTAATGTTGAAATACAGTTTTATCCTTGTAAGATTTCTATTAATCACATTCACAATGACTTCTACAGAGTCTTGTGTGCTTGCTGTCACGTAGCAGTTCCTAAAAGCCAGAACAAAATGCAAAGAAGCTAAAAATAGGAGTTCAAAAGTAAAAAATTGTAACTAAGAAAGGAAAAATGCTGCAATACTACAAAGAAAGATGGAATATAGACAAGTAAATTCTGAACTCCTGCCACATTAAAGCCTCTGGCAAACATTTCACTCTCTCTCTCTCTCTCACTTGAGATGTGATTGCAGGAACATAAAACAGCAATCTCTTAAGATGATAGAAGTGCAATTTTCCTCTGTTCTATTTTCACGCTTTGCAGGAAGGCAAATTATTACCAGGAAAAAAAAATATTTTTGAAGTTGACTAATGAGAAAACAAACAAATTTGACAGGAGCTAGAATATGATTCTGACCCCTTTAAAAATAGGAAATGTGCTCGACAGTTTAAATATAGTTTTGTCTACTTTTGTCCACAGTATTCCCACTCTGTTTTCTCGCCTGCTCATAATCAGTCCTTTGCTTTAATTGAGCCAGTGCGCTGTAATTCTGCTGCAAGGCATAAGCAAAATGAGATTTATATCATCCATTTGTAGAGCACTGCTCATTTTGAGAGGTCACCTGGAGAGCAGACAGATTATGAGCAAACGGTACTTTACTGTAGGTGCAATTTTCGCTGCATTTTAATGTGTGTTACCACATCATATGATGTGCACCATTACATCGTTGCTTATGGATCATTTTTGCTTTGTGGAACACTTTGTGCTAATTTATTATCTCGCTAAAAGTCATCTGCATAGCATATGTGCAGTGTGCTAAGGATGATTCACACTGCTGATATAAAGACTGTTTTGCAGCTGTTGTGCACTGTGACCTATTGGTGTATATATATATATATGAATATTCATGTCATGAGTTTTAGGAGATTGCAGAGGTTGCAGGAGAAAACAGAAAAAACAATGAACAGAGAGCTATAGAAACAAAAAACAATGATTGGGAAAACAAGGAGAACAAAGGGTGGGAAAGGTTCTGCTGCTCCATTTCCATCAGTTGCTGTCTGAACTAGGGCTTGTCAGTGACGCAAGTTATACACTCACATATGCACATAGAGGCAATTTTAATGCAGCTATAAAGAATAGATGATTGTATATTTCCTAATACCCTCTGTATAGGATACAGCCTCTTTCTCCTAATCAGCCATTTAAAAAAAGAAGCCAATCAAATCAAACTCACAATAATTACATGCAGATGCAATGTCTCTCCCAATGCTAATAACATCTGAAGCTGTCAGTGGCTTCTCATACACGAACTAATTCTTTCCCTAATTCTCATTTCAGCCCCCACCTGACATGAAATCCAGTATCAATTAGCACCTTGCTGGCTAACAGCGAGATCCTGGCTGTCTCTTAATTGAAGAGGGTTACTATAGAAACAGAGGATGCTAATCCTCAAGATGGGGAAAGAAGAGAGGGTCTTTAGGCCTCCCAAGAGAAGTGAACATCTTTTCAACAGTCAGTAACATCTTCTTATTAGCTGACAGCAGTACATTAAATTAATGAGGTTTTGTAAACATTAATTACAAAGTGTGAAGCAGCAGAAAGGTTAACACTGAAATGTTTCAGTCTTTTCCAGTTATTTCCTCTGTTAAGCTTGAGGAAATAAAAGATCTATCAGCTTGATTATCTTTGCCTTGTCTTTTCCCTGTAATTCAGTTTGAAAGTTAATTTTTTTTAAAAAATAAATAAATTATTATCTGCGTCCAGATATTTTGACTCATCACAAGAGTTAAAGCAGGTATATTAACAATAGCTGCACTCCACTGCTTTTATGTATGCTGGTTCTCTATGAACGCTTACTGGGCTACTTGATGGCACTCAGCTATTATTATTATTATGCTTATGTTTGTTTTTGTTTTTTTCTGCTGCCATGAAATAGGTCTGTTTACATAGACTTAATAGACAGCTATACTAGCAAACATCCTCATGCAAATGATCCCCACCACAATTATATGTTTTTAGCTAAATCTGCAAAAAAGATAACACAGGCATTACATTTCGGCATCAACAAGGTGACTCCCAAAGAGCTATTAGCTGAAGACTCGGCATATAGCCTGGTGTGCAGTGGGTCCTTAAAAATCTGAGGAAACTGGTCAAGTGAAAGACAAAAGAAGTGGTAAGCCTAAAAAACTATCTTCAGCAGATGAACAGTAAGAAGTGTTTGTGTGTGTGTGTTTGTGTGTGTGCAGGGGGGGGTCTTTGGTTCAAGTTGTTGTCACTGTGTACAGAGGAGAGAGGTAAAATAGTGTCTCCAGCCAAAACACAGTGGAGCATCTTTACAAAATTACCATCATGACAATCATGCAATACCATGTGTAGAGTCTCTAATTCACTTCATTCTTCATTTTTCAGCATAACAATGATTCCAAACACACCGCCAGTGCAGTATAAAGCATACATGGATAGAAGAGCACACAATGTAAAACTATCACTCATGGACTGGCCTCACCAGAGCCCAAATCTCAGAGTGGGATCATTTTGACAGCCAACATCCAAAGAAGAGTCCTTCAAGAAGCCTGGAGAACAATTCTGAAGACTGCTTAAAGAAATTATAATAAAGCTTGCCTAAGAGAGTTCAGGCTGCGTTGAAGAATAAAATTGGCTACACCAACTATTACCAACTATTTCAAGCTTGTTAGAATTGTACATATTCAGTTGTTGCCTTTTATAGGCTATATTATACAACCCCAATTCCAATGAAATTGGAAATGAAAACCAAATATAATGATTTCCAAATCCTTTCAACCTATATTCAGTTGTTCAATATTCAATACACTACAAAGACAAGATATCTAATGTTCAAACTGATAAAATTTATTGTTGTTTTGCAAATCTTCACTCATTTTGAATTTGATGCCTGCAACACGTTCCAAAAAAGCTGAGACAAGGGCATGTTTACCACTGTGTTATATCACCATTCCTTTAACAACACTCAATAAGCGTTTGAGAAAGGAGGACACTAATTGTTGAAGCTGTGTACGTGGAATCCTTTTTCATTCTTGTTTGATGTACAACTTCAGTTGCTCAACAGTCCGGGGTCTCCGTTGTCGTATTTTGCACTTCATAATGCGCCACACATTTTCAATGGAAGACAGGTCTGGACTGCAGGCAGGCCAATCTAGTACCCGCACTCTTTTACTATGAAGCCACGCTGTTGTAACACATGCAGAATGTGGCTTCGCATTGTCCTGCTGAAATAAGCAGGGACGTCCCTGAAAAAGACATCGCTTGGATGGCAGCATATGTTGCTCCAAAACCTGTATGTACCTTTTAGCATTAATGGTACCTTCACAGATGTGCAAGTTACCCATGCCATGGACACTAACACACCCCCATACCATCACAGATGCTAGCTTTTGAACTTTGCGCTGATAACAATCCGGATGATCCTTTTCCTATTTGGCCTGGAGGACACGACGTCCATGATTTCCAAAAACAATTTGAAATATGGACTCGTCAGACCACAGCACACTTTTCCACTTTGCGTCAGTCCATCTCAGATGAGCTTGGGCCCAGAGAATCCGGTGGAGTTTCTGGGTGTTGTTGATATATGGCTTTCGCTTTACATGGTAGAGTTTTAACTTGCACTTGTAGATGTAGCAACAAACTATGTTAACTGACAATGGTTTTCTGAAGTATTCCTGAGCCCACATGGTAATATCGCTTACAGAATGATGTCGGTTTTTAATGCAGTGCCTCCTGAAGGATCAAAGGTCATGGGCATCCAGTGTTGGTATTCGGCCTTGCCGCTTACGAGATTTCTCCAGATTCTCGGAATCTTTTCATGATATTATGGACAGTTGATGATGAATTCCCTAGATTCCTTGCAATTGTACATTGAGAAACGCTATTCTTAAACTGCTGGACTATTTGCCCACGCAGTTGTTCACAAAGTGGTGACCCTCACTCCATCCTTGCTTGTGAACGACTGAGCCTTTTGGGGATGCTCCTTTTATACCCAATCATGACAAACACCTGTTTCCAATTAACCTGTTCACCTGTGTAATGTTCAAAACAGGTGTTTTTTTAACATTCCTCAACTTTCCCAGTCTTTTGCTGCCCCTGTCCCAGCTTTTTTGGGACGTGTTGCAGGCATCATTCAAAATGAGTGAAGATTTTCAAAACAGCAATAAAGTTTATCAGTTTGAACATTAGATATCTTGTCTTTGTAGTGTATTCAGTTGAATATAGTTTGAAAAGGATTTGCAAATCACTGTATTCTGTTTTTATTTACATTTTACACAATGTCCCAACTTCATTGGAATTGGGGTTGTACTTTATTTCCAGGTATGTTTCAATAAATCGCTAAACCCATTTTCAATTTCCCTTAGAAAATTCTAAATATAGACTTTTGCACACTACTGCCAGGGTAGGATTACGCCAATAACAAGTGGATAATCGATACCCTGCATAACAAACACTAATGGCAACACTGAAACTGTCACAGTCCTGGGTCGGTGACCCAGTGTTTTGATTTTTTTTGTCATTATTAATCTTTGGTTTCTCCCTTGGTCAGTCTGCGTGTCTGTTACTTCCTGTCTTATTTTGAAGGTCTGTCTTTGGTTAGTGTATTCAGTTTTGCCTGCTTGTGTTGTCTGGTTCATTAGGTTCAGCTGTGTCTCCCTCCTGTGTCCGGTCCCCTCGTTATCCACCATGTATTTAAACCCTGTGTGTTCTTTGCTCGGTGTCGTGTTGTACCCTTAACCCTCATCTCTTCTGTGTGTTCCGTCTGCCAGCCTGCCTACCTGTTTTGTGTATGCTTTGTTTGTTTGGGAATACAGCAAATAAAGCTGCTTCAAGTTCATTCTCATCTCTATGAGTCCTGCGTTTGGATCCTCCATTCCGCCTGCCAGCACACAGACCATGACAGAAACTAAAGAAAGGCTTTAATGCCTGTGCCTGACGGCATTACTGATGCTACTGTTGGCATAATTGTCATTTGCATGACCCTAAAAGGTGACATTTTATCTGAGACACTGTTCAGAAACAGTAATTATAGAAACCACTTCACAGTTGGACTCATTGAACAGTTGGATTAAATCCCTGGAGCCAGTCAGTGTCTTTCAATTAGTGCTTCCTCAACCTGTCAACATATTGTAGAGCAAGACAGTTAAATAGCACCTGCTCATTCACCCTGAGAAGAACATCAGCTTCACGTCTGTGTAATGTTATGTAATGTAATATAATTTCTGCAGGTGTGGAAACACCTGCATCCCGCACAGTACATTGCAAGCAAAACAACATTGTTAGCTGTATTGTGGTATTCCAAATTATAATTTGAAATCTGGCACAATTAAGCAAACTCTGTCTAGTAATAAAATCATGTCATACGAGCAAAAAATGTTATTATGATAGACACTGTGGTGGATCTGTTTTCTACATTTCTGCAGAAAACACTGAATGTTCAGTTTTGTTGGGTGTTTGTATATTGAGTTCCTTTCTTAATGTGTATCTTTAATTTAGAATATGGGCTTTATACTTACATATTTAGACAATGAATAATGTATTATGTATTTCAGTATTTAAAATATAAACTGACAGAAGAAATCAGATTTTAGCAGTGATTCTGTTAGTTTAAACGCACTCTGTCATGCTGTTTGTTACAAAATCTGTGCCAGCTTTAAGTCATTAGTGGGGAACAAAAACTCTGCTCAGAAGATTAGCTACATCCATTGTTTTCAGCTGTGGCACAGCATGTCCTTCAGCTCAAATGACACTCGTGTTATCCAGAGCGTAACTGATCCAAAAGCTTGACTCTGAGATGCTTAAACTGTTGGGTTTTTCTGCTTCTGATAGGAGAATTTCTCTTGAATATGAATGCATATTTGAAGCAATCCCATACCACTCAGGAAATCAGCAAAGAGAGCCAGCATGAGGAGAAGTGCTGTAGAGGTTGATATTATTATGGTCTCCCACTGATCTCAAATAACCACTTCAACCTGCCCATACAAACACATACACACATCTGCATCTCTTGCTCTCTCTCTCACACACAGACACACACAGACAGACACACACACACACACTCTTTCTCTCTTTCTTGCACTTTCCATCCTGATTAGGGTTGACAAAGGATCACTGTGCATTGAAAAATGCCTACCTCCCATGTGGTTCCTTTACTGCTTAATGGCAAAAATCCAGGTGTGGTGGATTACAGCTGGTTTGTGCGTCATAGCTAAATGCCACCATTCTCTTGAGAGTGGCTTCATGGTGGGCTATTGCTACTTTCAGATGGTGTGCCAACCCCAGGGCCAACTAATGAGGCTAATGAATGTCTTTGGTACTGGTGGAGAGAGAGCTTAAATATTACAGTGAATATTGTCCAGGCTAATCAGCTAGACTGTGGAAAGGCACTGGTACTCCTTTGTGAAGAGAAGATATATATTTTAGCCATGCTAATTGCACGTACAGGTATTGACTGGTATTAAAAGGAATCTTGGTGATTTTGGTGTGTCACAACAGGATATCCCTTTTTTTCTTATGAAATATTTACAGATACGAAATATATAAGAAATATTTAAATTTGAGCAAGATCATAATGTGACTATTGAATGAATTGCCATAAGTAACTAGTTTTGATCAAGGCTGTTATCAAAAGAATAATTTTAATTGTACATTACTGTGTTCAGTACTGTATGAATTGAAGTCCTGCAGCAGTCTGAGCATACACCAGGTTAACTAAAGGAGGATTTGGGGTCACCTGATTCAGCCCTAAATATGTGCTTAATCACAAAGGAAACTTTTAAGCCTAATCTAAGGGGGCCTGAAAGCTGAAGGCTCTGCTTCCCATTCTACTTTTAGGAATCACAAGTAAGTCAGCAGTCCTAGACGAAGTTCTCTATTGGGGTGATATGGTCTTTAAGATAAGATGGAGCCTGATCATTCAAGACTTAGTATGTAAGGAGAACAATTTTAAATTCAACAATGAAGTTAAAAGGGGGTCAGTAAGGAAAAGCTAATACTGGAGAAATATGGTCTGTCTTTCTAGTCCCTATCAGCACTCTCACTGCATTCTGGATCAAATAAATTACAGTAGTCCAGCCTAGAAGTAATTAATGCTTCAACTAGTTTTTCAACATCACTCTGAGACAGGATGTTTCTAATTTTAGAACTATTTCGCAGATAAGAGAAGGCAGTCCTGCATATTTGTTTAATGCACAAGTTGAAGGACATATACTGGTAAAGAAAGAGAAAGAGAAAGAAAAGAAACAAATTGACTTGTGTCATCTAGCTCCATAGACCAATAAAGCTGACTGTCATCTGCATAGCAATAAAAATGCATCCAAATATTTTCTATTAATGTTACCTAAGGGGAGCATGTATAATGTAAATAGTATCAATCCCAGCATAGAGCCTTGTGGGACTCCATGACTAAATTTCACATGTGAAGAGGGCTCCCCGTTTACATGAACAAACTGGAATATATCAGATCGATACAATTCCAACCACTGCAGCGCATTTCCTTTAATATGGTGTGTTCTAATCTCTGTAATAAAATATTTCCACAATACCAGCTCCAGTTTTTCATTACCCAGTTACATGAATGTCAGTGTAATATAACCCAGCTAAAACTACTGCAGAAACAAGCTATTACTAAGATATTACTTTTGTAATTAAGTGGTAGTAACTTGCTATTTACGTATTATTCATAATATATTCTGACTAGAATATACTCTTCTGTAATATAAAGTGCAAACATATAGAGGCATGACATTTTTTTTAAAAGTGTAAAAGGCTCCCTAAGTAATGCCTTGAAGAGCTTTTTAATGTTGCAATGTTGTATGTTTTAGAGAGAAGTAATGCTGTTTCTGCCTTTTATTCAAGACTGAATGTGTAAATAGAGACTTCAAACCCCTCAATTGCTTGTTAATGGTGCAAGAGTGGTTGGAGAGAGTTTGTGCCGCTAATTCACCGCTAATTCTGGTAGTTAGTGTCTGCAAGTCTGCTTTGCCAAAAGACCTTGACTGTACATCACACAAAGAACCTCGACCCCTTTATCAGTCCTGGTGGTCGCCATGGCAACAGTGGCCGCATCCAGGCAGTTCATGAGGGCTATTAGAAACAAGGGGTTTCTGCATCAGTAGACCTTGTGCAATAGCTAAACTGAGTGCGCTCGAAGGAAACCAATAAGTCTCAGTTCTTGTGCAGAATTCATCAGGGATTATTTTTACAAAATATCAAAGCTTACAGTTCCTCGGAATGCAGTTATGATTATGCAGCAATATAATAGTCATTTAGCAAAGCCTAACTGGATACACTAATATCGGCAGGGACAATACAGCTAACTCAGATAACCTCAAGAATACTTTAACAAAATCAAAGTTTCACATGATTTCAGATAATGAATCTAGATTTTAAAAGTAAATAAAACTTTAAATCAAATCTGCCAAGGTCAATGGGCATTTAGGGGAAATGTAGGGTACTCATGGGTCTTGTAGTTCAGAAGCATGCCAAAGAAGTGCTATTATCTCGACAAAACGTGTTGATACCCTGAACAAAAAGGTTCATTACAGAGGTGTATTAACATGCTTTTCCCCAGAGGTGTGAATGAATTTCGAATGGAAGTGCTGTTTTGTGAAATTATTGATGCACTGCTAAACAGGACATATATGATATCCAAACATGAGGTTTTGTAAAAAAAAAACTAAAAAAAAAACCCTGCATCAGAAGGGCTGTTTAATGCAAAGGTGATGTGAATTCCCATTAAATGTTATACAAAATTTAAAAATTGCAAACATGCTGAACGGATATCATGGCAAAATTTAAATAAATGTCCATGCATGCAGAGGGTATGAAAAGAGCCTGATCATGCATTGTGCCACATCTTGTCTTCTGCATGACCTTACTTTGTCTTTGCTCGGGTTAGTGCTGTTGCCAGGATACAATTTCCTATGGCAACACTTGAGCCGAGGAGGTGAACAGCAGTGAAAGGATTCAGGAAACCGGCTGCTTTGTATCCTGTGGACCGGAAGCCCATACATAGACATATATGCACATCCGCACACATAAGCAGCCCTCAAAGTTCAGTTTGATTTTGCAGAGCAGCTGACATTTTTCTTCCACACACAAAATGAAATCAGACACAATTTGGGCAATTTTATGTTAGTCTGTTATGCATATTGAAGTTATCTATGTCTAATATATTGAAAATTATGTGGTTATGGATGTGCTATGTGTTATGTCTAGCAGAATTAGTCACTACTTTGTGCCTTGTGTGCAATAATAATCACTGCTGCACAGAAATATTCACTCAGTTTCTATCCTCACTTGAATAAAATGAAACTAACACTTATTGTGGTGGACTGCAAGAGTAGATGAGCTTGTTTGCGTGACTGTTGTATGCTCAGTATATGAGCTTTTATAATGGAAGGAGCTGCAGCACAGCTTAAAGTTTGAGACACTCATTCCTCTGAGAGACTTTAAAGCA
>VVHJ01050457.1:8966-20008 GCA_015107715.1 Tylochromis polylepis | reverse complement strand
CAGAGGTTACTGTCAGTAGAGGTAAATGTCAGGAGAAGTAACTGTGAGCAGAGTTTACTGTGAGCAGAAGTAAATGTCAGCAGAGGTAACTGTCAGCAGAGGTTAATTTTAGCAGAAGTAACTGTGAGCAGAAGTAACTCTCAGCAGAAGTAACTATCAGCAGAGGTAACTGTCATCATAGGTTACAGTTAGGAGAGGTTACTGTGAGCAGAAGTAACTATCAGAAGAGGTAACTGTTATCAGAGGTCAAAGTTATCAGAGGTTACTGTGAGCAGAAGTAAATGTGAGTAGAGTTTAAAGTTAGCAGAAGTAACTGTGAGCAGAAGTAACTGTCAGCAGAAGTAACTGTGAGCAAATGTAACTGTCAGCAGAAGTAACTGTCAGCAGAGTTAACTGTGAGCAGAGGTAAATGTCAGCAAATGTAACTGTCAGCAGAAGTAACTGTCAGCAGAGGTTAATTTTAGCAGAAGTTACTGTGAGCAGAAGTAACTATCAGCAGAGGTAACTGTCATCAGAGGTTAAAGTTAGCAGAGGTTACTGTGAGCAGAAGCAAATGTCAGCAGAAGTAACTGTCAGAAGAGTTAACTGTTAGCAGAGGTTAATGTCAGCAGAAGTAACTGTGAGTAGACGTTAAAGTTAGCAGAAGTAACTATGAGCAGAAGTAACTGTCAGCAGAGGTTACTGTGAGCAGAAGTAACTGTCAGCAGAGGCAACTGTTAGCAGAGGTAACTGTTAGCAGAGGTTAATTTTAGCAGAAGTTACTATGAGCAGAAGCAAAGGTCAGCAGAAGTAACTGTGAGGAGAGGTAACTGTCAGCAGAAGTAACTGTGAGCAGAGGTAACTGTGAGCAGAAGCAAATGTCAGCAGAGGTTACTGTGAGCAGAAGCAAATGTCCAGAGAAGTAACTGTGAGGAGAGGTAATTTTCAACAGAAGTAACTGTCAGCAGAAGTAACTGTGAGCAGATGTAACTGTGAGCAGGGGTAACTATTAGCAGAAGTAACTGTTAGCAGCGGTAACTGTCAGCAGAGGTTACTGTCAGCAGAGGTAACTGTCATCAGAGGTTACAGTTAGCAGAGGTAACTGTGAGCAGAGGTAACTTTCAGTAGAGGTAACTGTTAGCAGAGGTAACTGTGAGCAGAGGTTAATGTCCTCAGAAGTAACTGTGAGGAGAGGTAACTGTGAGCAGAAAGAAGGAAATGTCAGCAGAAGTAACTCATGATTGGAGTTTCATCTCTGATGTTTCCTTGAAAAAATAAAACACCTGGAGATGACTCGCTTTGCTATGAATGACATGAGTTTGTTCCACAGCTGAAAAATGAACCTAGCAGTCTGTCAGGTAACATAACATGAAGTTGTGCATCACTGCCACCTGTGCACCTGCTGCTCGCTCTGCACCCACGCGGATGAGGCGGGAAGAAGCTTGATTTTATTAACTCAGGTCACATGATCACAGTTCTTGTTAGAGATTTTCCTGTCTGAGCAGTGAGCAGCTTCTCCACCTGTCAGCAGGTGCCTGCTGCTCTCACATGCAGCTGATCCAGGTGAAAGTTCCTGCAGTAAATTCTGACTGAGTGTTAATCCCGGCAGGAATGCTCTGGATTATCCATGCACAACCTCCTGCTGATAGCTCGGGCTAACTGCTCCCCTTGGTTTCTATAAAGTATGCTACCAATGCTAAGACGTCAGCAGCTAGTACAAAGTGAGAGCAGCTTCAGAGCAGAACTGAAACTCAGACCAGGACGTCACATCTGGATTTTTATCTAATGAATTGTTGTTTATTGGTAGAAATATTAATGTGAGGCCTCCAGAGTGTGACTCTGTCCATCCATCAGCTGTTTATCTTCAGGACCATCAGGGTGGACTCAGTGGACTTCACTCAGTGTGCGTCTCACGGTAGCTTCAGCCGCCGCTGGCAGGAAACTGTTTACAACATGTTTCACTTCACCACACTGTATGTCGTCCCCCTGCTGGTGATGAGCTGCTGCTACAGCCGCATCCTGCTGCACATCCACCAGCAGCACCTGAGAGACAAAGGTAACACACCTGTGAACGACACCTGTAACGCACCTGAACCACACCTGTTCTCAGCCATCACAGCTGATTTGTTGTATGAGCATCAACATAGCCACTCCCTCTTTCAGCAGGTGAGTCGCCCCTGCGTCGCAGTGGCACCGACATCATCCCAAAGGCCCGGATGAAGACTCTGAAGATGACGGTGGTCATCGTGCTGTCCTTTGTCGTGTGCTGGACACCATACTACCTGCTGGGGATTTGGTACTGGTTCCAGCCCGACATGCTGCGCATCACACCAGAGTACGTCCACCACGCCCTCTTTGTGTTCGGGAACCTGAACACCTGCTGCGACCCCATCATCTACGGCTTCTACACGCCGTCCTTTAGGGCCGACCTCGCCGCCTGCTGCCGCTGGGTGAGGAGTGATGCGGACACTTCGCCCCAATACATAGACCGACTGTCCACCAGAGAGGGTCCTCACAGCAGGGAGCACGAGCCGCAGCCCTCCGCCAACAACCAGACTGCAGCAGACTGACACCAGCCAATCAAAGCACGGGACTGACGCTTTGTGTCAGGTGATTTTTATTTGCAGGTGCCTGAGCAGAGTTGTTGTCTCAGAATCAGAATAAAGTGGTCATTTTGTCTGCATGTCGGCGCTGAAGCTTTGACTTTATCAGTTTAAGTCACATGTTTTGTCACGCCCTCCACAGAGGATGCTCAGAGCGAAGTCGCTGACCTCTGACCCCTGTGTCAGGCCTTTAAAAGAGGTGACTGCAGTCAAACAGCAGCAGCATGCTGATGCCTCCTGACTAGAAATCAAAGTGCAACTTTTTTCTCATTAATCTCAATCAATTGTAACACATCTGAATCCAGAAAGCAGCTTCTAGTGTCTGGATGACCTCATCAGGGTCACCTTCAAACATGGACGTGCCCACTCTGTGAACCACAGGGTGGAGCTCTAACCATACCCATGATGCTCTGCTCTTGCTGTGATGGAGAAGCACTGATGTGAATTCATTCAGACTTAGACTGATGCATGCTTGTTTGTGTTTCAGGTTTTTAACAATGTTATCATCTTCACACAAAGTTAGTCATTAAAGTGTTGGGGTATTTACTCAAGAAAAGTAATGGATTACACATTAGTTTTTACTTTTCTTAAAAGTAATGTAGTAAGTTATTTAATTCCTTGCCAGAGAAGTATGTTGTCAGACTTCTGGTTACATTACTTTCTCATTTCTCAACCAAATGACCTAAAAACCCATTTTCACATAATTATCAACTAACAATATAAACCTACAGGCTACAGTCACACACACCAACTCAAACCCCTGTCCTAATGACGACACACATATGAGCTTTCTTTGTTTTTTAGTTTATGAACTCAAATTAAAGATGAGCTCATAATTTCAGGCTCTGGCTGCTGGGCTGGCATCTGCATACACTCAGCTTTAACAACACTCTGGGTTCTTGGCTAGCTTAGCATTAGCATGCTATCCGTGCAGATGTTAGCAAAGAGTCGAAGCTGTGTTAGTACAAAAGTCTGGTTGTTTGTGTCCTGACTGCAGTTTCCACTTTACCGTCGTCTTCTTGTCCTTTTGTGTAATAAAAATAAAAGTAATGTCCATATCTCCACTCCTCAAACGCTATCGCTGTACCGCTCCACCATTTTCCTCCTCCTGCACATGAACTGAATCAACTGATTGTACCGTACACGAATGTTTAATATTTGTTTTCTTTCTATCCAGCTGGCATTAACTGAAGATACTTTTTCAATGAAAGTAATGACATAATTGCAACCTGTAATGTGATTACTGAATTTAGTACAGTAACTCGTTACATTACTGCATTACTGAAATGTAATGTGATTACAGTAACATGTTACTTTGTAATCCCTTACACCCAAAACTGGCCACGGAGTTCCTCAGGGTTCTGTGCTGGGACCAGTGATCTTAATGTATCCTTCCATTAGTTAATAGTATTAGAAAATATTGCATGCATTTTTACTGCTATGCAGATGATACTCAGCTATACTGTATGTACAAAAGTACTTCACCTCACACCTGCAGGAGCTGCTCGGCCACCAATCTCCCGCTGCAGTTTTAGTGCTGATGCACTTCTGCAGTTATTGAGTCAGCCGAGCGTTGGTGACCTCAGCACTCGGTGACCCACGCGACAAAAAATCAGTTAAACGTATCATCTTTGTCAGCAGGTCACATGACTGAACCTTAAACTCACCTTTCCTCATGTTAAACCTCAGGTGTCGCTTGCATGAACAGTTAGTTCACTAAATAAATGATGACAGACACATGTTTTCTACTTGAGCTTTATTTGGTTTTTATGTGTCTGAACAGCAGAAATAAGGACAGAGACAGAGTCTGTGGAGAGAATCTGCAGCACAAACAGGACGTTACAGACTCTGAACATGAGAGGTCATAAACTCTGTTCGGTTTAAAAAGCAGTTTAAAGCTTTGGGTGCTTTTATTTTTGTGACACATTATTCAAACATCTTTATAGAGAAAAGAAAACAGAATCATTAAAGCATCACTTTTCTCATTGGTTCTAGCCTTCAGTCACTACGATCTCTACATCTCAGGTTTAGTTCCTACAGCGCGTCCACAGCAGGAGGTAGACTCAGCTCGGACAAGCAATAAAACAGGTTTTTATGCACAGCATGGCTTTGACATCACGTATGGCTTATGGTTAAATATGGCTGTTTAATCAGAGGCTCTACCTTCAGCTGGGAACAGCTTTTACAATTCTACAAATATCTTCACACCAACTACAAACATAAAGAATCAGAAAAACAGAGTCAAACTGGAAGAATCATAATATTATTAGAATAAAAATACAAATTTTAACTTTTTTATTTTGGCAGCTTTCCTCTTTGCTCCCAAACGGCAGCGACGGAAAATAAGAACAAACCGAAAGAAGAAAGTTCTAGAAAAAGAACAGCAAAACTCAACAAAACGTCTCAAAACTTCACTTTTAGAAACATTCGGCTCGTTTTGGAGCAGAGACAAAGGGAGCTCTGTGACCTCTGACCTTTGACCCTGAGGACAGCATGGAGGGTGTTTTGTTGAACAGGGGGAGGAGGTCAAAGGTCCAGAATCAAAGACACTCTGACACAGTTTACACTCTGGTCTCTTAAGTCTGGGCTTTAAGAAGGAGCACTGGCTCCAGGAAAAAGTTTGACATTCTCTTCTTTTCTGCATACTCAAAGGTTTTAAACAGAAAGAAGTTCCATAGCATCAAAATATGAGACTTTATTTGTGGATGAAAATGATATTTGAAACTGAAGTCAGAGTCAGGTGTTTTCAGGTAAGCTGTTATTAGTTAAAGATCTTCACATGGTCTTGGAAGAGAATCATGAACAGATGTGAGGCCTTCAGAAAAGGATCACCTCTGCCTGTAGCGCAGGTGATGAGGCTGAAGGCTCTTTAGAGGACGGAGGAGAACGATGTGAGTAGAAAGCGAGGACCAGAACACGAAGCGCTTTCGGATCAAACTGTTTTGTCATAGTGACGCTGTGGTTAATGAGGTGGAGATGAGCCCAGAGACGTACAGAGTTCACTGTCGGACCTTTTCTCCATGGTTTCTTCCATTTTTAGAGCTAACTGTCAATTACATTGTTCTATTTAATATGGCGGGAGATGGTGGCGCACCAATCAGCATGCACTTCGTCACTCAGAGAGTAAAAGCCCTGAATTAGCAGCTAAGAACCAAAAACAGTTCGTACTTCCTGCAGTGTGCAGTGACCAGAACTACGAAAATGTTCCTGCAGTCCAAAAGCATCTATGGTGGTGGTGGTGTCATGGCTTGGGACCGCTTCACTGCGTATGGACCAGAACACCATCACTGATGGAATAATGAATTTTGACTGAGAAGCAGGTTCTGAAGGAAAGTCTCAGGACATCTGTGGATTGAATCGTGCAGCAGAGACAACAACCTTCAGCTCACAAACCGTTCTACCAAAGAACATCCACAAAGGAGAACGATCCAAGTTAAAGTCCAGACCAGAAATGTTCCTATGAGGAGGCCACAAACACCCCAGATGTGAAACTCAGAGTCCTCAGAGCTGATGGGCAAGGCAAGCGTTCATGTACTTTATGTGATAGTGAATCATTTTCATCAGCAAATCCAATCTTTTCATTCTGTTTTTCTACTCTTTTTACTTGTTTTAGGTTGTACCAGTGCCAAAATATCAACATTCCCTGCAACTGTGACAGAGAGAAAATATCATTTATGAGTAAATTTGAAGAACATATGTTTGGAAGCGATATCTGCCCTGAGAGAAGGACGATTTTTCACATGTGACATACTGAAAGCATGGCTCAGACACAGGACCTGGTCCCGGTCACAGAGCGCTACAGTAAAGTCCTCAGGATCAGGAGGTCAGGGGGCCGGAGGTCACTCGTAGAGACGTTAATGCGCACAGAGTGAGCGTGCTCTGTGGCGTAAATACAAACATAATATCTAGATATTTCTGAGCTTTTGGTCAGCACGGTTTTATCCTTCATTTATTTGGTTTTCCTGACACTCGGAGCTCATCCTGCGACGACATAAGAAAATATATTTTCACTTCTCCTTTTTCCAAAGTGTTTGTGTGAGACATAAAATGTGACGGTGAGGAATTATTTTGGTTTTGTTTGTTCTTCGACTCGGACAGGAAGCGGAGTGAAAACAAACAGGAAATGCAGGAAAACTGGTTTTTCTTTTCTTTGGAAGGCGTTCAGCTTGCTTTAAAGAATATTTGGCTGAAACTCTACAGAAAGCTGCTCTTCATCTATATGAATTCATTTCACACATTAGAAAACATCAGAGGTCAGTTTAGACATGGCTCACAGGGCTGGACACACCTGCAGGCAGGTAACAGGAAGTGGAAGCCCTTGCCAAAATAAAACATCGAAAATTTCATTAAAATCGGGACAGAAAAGGCCAGAGATGTCCCACACTGAGATGCAGAGTCCAAACGTCCCTGTCTCACCTTTCCCAGGTGAAGCAGTCAGATCTTCTCAGGTACATGAGCAGCAGAGATGCTCGTCCATCCTTCATCAGCAGAAGCAAAGACATCTACAGACAACGAGGGACAGATCCAGAGCAGCGGTGACGGTTGGGCAAAAAGGTAAAAAATGGAAAAGGCCCCAGAGGAGGCTTTTGGTTTGAGGTAGGTTAGCTTGACCAGCAGCGGGAGGCTAACAGTAATTTAGAGGTTTGGCATGAAGCCCGAGGTAGCTCTCTTTGGAGGTAAACAGTTTGGTGGAGGAGTTGGAAAGAGGGATGGAGGGAGGGGAGGAGCGGACAGCCGACCATGGGCCTCGTCTACATCCTGACCAGAGGCGATCTTTGCGAGACAGATAAACACTGAAAGGCTAAAGCGGACCAGAGGAGCGTTAGCATCCTCCAAGGTTACCTGCTGACCAGAGAAACAATCGTTCCCTTTGGCTCTGGGCCTCTGAGGACCAGCAAACGGCAGGTAGACCACCTTCACAGGTGCATCTCAGAGGCCCGTCTCTGGTCAGGGCGGCAAAAGGCCTCATTGTCTCTGGAAACTCGGCACCGTCGGTGACTAAAACAAAATGAGCCCAAACTGAAGAAAAAAGCTTTTGGTTTCAGCAGGAAGTAAGCGAGATGTCAGCATCTGAACACACAGGGGGAGGAGCCGGAGTCATGTGACCAACAATTTGCGTGTTTAAAGGTGGAGTCGGAAGAATTCAGCTTTGGTTTTGATCTGAAGACGATCTCATTTGGAATTGGTGTCAAAGCAGTCAAGTTTAAAGGGTTCGGACTCCCTTTGGGATCAGATGCCACCTGGAGCTTCCTCACACAAATCATCATCATCATCATTATAATCTCTACGTTAATCTCTCATCCTGAAGGCAGTAAGGCTGTCAGGAGGAGAGAAGGCGCCACAGGCCGGCGTTCAGGAGGAGGGGTGGGGGTGGGGTGAGTATTTGAGTAATATGTGGTGTTTTATCCGGTGCCTGTGCCCAGGTGAACAGGTAGAGCCGGTTCAACCATGACCATCACTGGAGGAAGGGTGGAATCACATCTCTGTAGGTGGAGCAAAGAGGAAGGAGGTGATGGACAGGCAGGTGTTTCCTCAGGCAGGTATTTGACCCCGAACTCTGGATCAGGACCATCAGTTAATAATTGTCCAGGTGTGTGTGTGTGTGTTTACCTGGCTGAGCTCAAAGCTCTCAGGTGTGTGACCTTTAGGACCACTGACACCATTCAGAGTGGGCGGAGTCTCCCAGCTCTCCCCCTTCCTGCAGAAAAAACTGAGCACAGAGAACACAGTGAGGATGATGATGACGATGATGATGGTTATGATGATGATGATGATGATGACAACAATGATGATGTTGTGGAGGATGATCATGGTTATGATGATGAGGATGATGATGGTTGTGATGATGACGGTGATGATAGTTGTGGAGGATGATGGGGCAGCTGCAGCTCATTTGGGATAAGCAGGTCTCTCCTTCTGTCAGCGATGTCAGGACCTGAGAAAAGTGTGTGGAGTCAGCTGGAAAGCTGAGCAGTGACGTAGAACGTTGGTGCCGAACAGAAACACTGTGTGTGGTCCAGGTTGTGTTCATAGTGCTGCCGACATCCAGGCTCATCATGTCCGACCCTCAGCCCCCGCAACCCGCGCAGCCAGTTCAGCTTCTGGTGCAAATCCTGGCAGAGATGGCGGCTATGCATAGGGAGCAAGCAGTGGTGCAGAGGGAGCAACTGGATAGGCTGCTCCGCCCTGGCAGCACGGCCGCTGCAGCTGTGGCCCACGAATCCCTTTTTGCCAGATCTGCCTTCCCAGGTCCTGGAAGTGAAAGGCGCAGTGTCCGGGCCACGAAGGACGGCAGAGACGCCGGGCCAGGAGTGCTGGAAGTGCAGGCGGCCGGGACACCTGAGACGGGAGTGTCCATAGATGGTGGTGGAGCAGGTGTTCCGTGTCGCTGCGGTTCTGGGACCCTCCCCCGGTCCAGGAGGGACATACAGCATCCAATGATGTGCGTCTTTCCCGGAGTGTCAGCTGGTTAACCAACCAGCCATTTGCCGGTTGCACAAAAGCACATTTGCACCCATTACCATTGATGGAGATCCCGTTTGAGCCCATTGGCATGGACCTCATCGGGCCATTTCACCGGATTGCACGGGGATGGATATCTCTTTGTATTAGTGCTGGTGGCACAGGCGCTGTTTCAGGTCATCTCCTGAGTCGGCATCCTGAAAGAGATACTGACTGACCAGGTCACATCATTCATGTCTTGCACACTAAAAGAGCTGTACTAATTACTGGGCATTAAATTTGTTCAGACAAGCGTCTACCACCCTCAGACTGACGGGCTGGTGGAGCGGCTGAATAAGACTTTAAAGTCCATGATTCGTAAGTTCATTCATGAGGATGAACACAATTGGGATCACTGGTTAGACCCTCTGTTGTGGGAGGTGGCCCAGGCCTCCACGGGATTTTATCCCTTTGAACTGCTATTTGGCAGGAAGCCGCAGGGGGTGTTGGACCTGATTAAAGAAAACTGGGAGGAAGGTCCAAGCCCAGCTAGAAATGAGATTCAGTACATCCTGGACCTGAGAGCAAAGCTGCACACTTTAGGGAGGTTGTCATTGAAAGATTTGTACAGGCCCAGGAATGGCAACAGCACCTGTACAACAGAGGGGCTAGACTCAGGCAATTTTCACCGGGAGATAAAGTCCTAACCTCAACAGGACTAGACTAGCTGTCCATCTGCCTCTAAAGGACAAAGGTCACTCTTTCAAGGATGCCAATGTTCACATTTTGAGCAGAGAAGACAGATGATTTGAAAGAGGGGTGAAAGAAGCATCTATGTCCACTGTGAACGACCATCTTTGAACAAAGGGCGGGGCTTACAACACCAACTCTAATCCAGTTTTGAGATCCTTCCCAGACGACTTAACACCCACTCACATCTCACGTGATAGGGTGGGGCTAGGTCTCACAATGGGTTCACCTGAAACCTTGGCTGACAGTGACCCACACCCATTTCCACATCTTGGCTCATGTGATTAGGCAGAGGATCAATAGGGGGTCCATGACCCACTTAGGGACACTCCCAAATGGGCTTAAAAATCTGGGACTCTCCACCATTTGGTTTTAAACTTAAGAAGTTTCTCGGATGAAACGTCTTCAAGAAACTTAAAGAAGTTTAGTCGCTTTTCTTTCCAAGCTCCTTAGACTACCATGACCTGGATGACTGAGAACCTTCACAGACAATCTAACTTTTCCCTTGCTTTGATCCTGCAGACGGACGCCTCAAGCAGAGGGCTGAGGCTTTTTTGTCCCAGCAGGTAAGGGGGGTCGACCACCCACTCTTGTATATCAGCCAGAAGCTGACGGAGCGTGAAACCAAGTACAGCACCATGGAGAAAGAGCGCTGATATTGACCAATAGGTGTGAGTGCTGCAGGCAAACGGTCCACATGGAGAGAAGTGAAGGTTAGATTTATCTGCAGGAGTCAAGTCATATGGCTACACCTGAAACCTCAAACTGTGTCCCAGAGTCTGTGTCAGCAGACTGCACCTGTACACCTGTTGGATAAAGATGATGATGGCGGTGATGGTTGTGAGGATGAGGATGATGAAGATGATGATGGTGAAGGCCTTACTTGCGTCTGTATGCCAGCAGGACGAGCAGCAGGCAGCAGAGGATGCAGGCGAGGCCGCTGTGAAGGCCGACCAGCAGAGCGGATGTCGAGCCATCAGACTGATTGCAGTTACAGCTTGAACCAGCTGAGGGCGACAAACATCACATGTTACACTGCTTCCACTGGTGATGGTGTACAAGAGGTCAGAGGTCAGGCTCCTACCTGCTGCAGCTCTCTCTCCCTCTGCCAGAGATACGAGGTGGCGGTTGGACGGACTGTCTCCGTTCCCGTTAAACGCCACCAGCTGGATCTCGTAAATGGCTGCCGGCTCTGCAGGAAGTAAACAAACAGATTATCACAACGCTGTATTCACTTCCTGTCAGGGTGCTCGTAAACACCAGCCTCGT
>VVHJ01050375.1:3240-13876 GCA_015107715.1 Tylochromis polylepis | reverse complement strand
TAACATAATCATCCTGCTGTAACCAGGTTTCTGTAAGGCAGAGTAAATCGATTTGTTGATCAATTATTAAGTCATGTACTAACAGAGACTTGGAGGAGAGAGACCTAATATTTAATAATCCACATTTCACTGTTTTACTCTTTGGTTCAGATGTGGATACTGTATTGTTCTTTCTTTGTGATTTTTTATGTTTAAGTTGTTTATTGCTGGTTTTTAGTTTGTTTTTTGTCTGTTTGGGAGCTGACACAGTCTCTATGGAGATGGCTTTTTGGGGGGGTAGCAGGAGGAGAGAAGCTGCAGAGAGGCGTGTAAGACTGCAACTCTGCTTCCTGGTCCCAACTCTGGATAGTCATGTTTTGGGGGGTTTAATAAATTTGTCCATATTTCTAGAAATGAGAGCTGCTCCATCCAAAGTGGGATGGATGCCGTCTCTCCTAACAAGACCACTACACCAGCAGTGCTCAGATGACTGTCAAGCCAAGCGATAAGATAATATAATGTATTGTTGGATGTTGCTGCCCTGGAGTAGTAAAAGTGACTTTTGTGTTTTTTATTTTTTCTTCTGTTTATTTTTTTTTTTATGGATTACACAATTATATAAAACACAAATAAATGAAACTTAAAAATAATGTGATTTAAAAACCTTGCAAGATGTGAAGAAAAACTATTAAAGAAGTAAGAATTATATGAGATAAATAAGAAAAATAATATAAATGATAAGTAGACCAATAAAAAACAAGTATTAACACTCCTAGACTGTTTTAAGGTGTACAATGAAAAAAGCAAATTCAGTTTTATTTTAAAAGAGGCATTTAATGCTTAATATTCCTAGGTCAGATTTCTCAGTAGGCGTCTCTTATCTGTCTTGTATTTGAACTTTCAGGTTGCGGTACTGACCGTGTAATATACATCCTCTGCTTAGATTTCACATATTGCTGTTACGCAGGCACAGAACGCTGTAGGTAATTTACCACATGATTCTGTTCAAGTCATGTAACTTCTTAAAGTTCTATGAATAAATACTGAAATCGGAAGTGGTTGATAAAGAAACTCAGCTCTTCTTGCTTTTGGCTGATTGAACAATGACAGTGTGTCCAGAGATCAGTCATATGTTCAGACAGCCACTAAAATATTTGTTCCTGGCCTGTTTTAGGTTCTTCTCTAAAACGATGACATTGACCTCAAAAGCTAACTAACAGCAGCGATAGCGCTTAAAGAAACGTGCCCTTGCAGAGTTATCTCCATGCTTTGGATAAGTGACACGCATTCAGTACAGCCCTGGGGTAAACAGCTTCGTTCTTTTCACAGGTTTTTGTTTCTCGTTTAGACTGTTAGGTAAGAAGGACTAACCGAATAAACATACATTAAATATGATGCATAACCACAACAAGAGGCAATCTTAAAATGTGCAGCTCACTATCGCTCCATCAATCCTGTCTGCTAAATGCAGAATAAACTTGCTAACTCCACAACAAATCTCCAAGTTTGTTCAAGAGGTCAAGAGGCCAGTGCGACAAACAACCCCTGTCTGTCTGTCTCTGTTTGGACTAGGATTTGTTCCGGAAAAAGCCTTCACTCCATCTGTCTCTGTCCTGAGGTGTTTATTTGTACTTAGGACTCCCATTGCACCTCAACTGTTTACAGTGTTTATTTGAATTGTTTCATTTTATTTTCCAAATGGAAAAAAAAGCTTTTTTTTTTAGCTTCCTCTTGTTTGGACAATGCTAGTTTGTTTCTTAGCCTATAAATATTTTGACACTGGCAGCCGGATAGACATCCTTCCCATCACTGGAAGTCGACCAGTTAGCTTAAGGAACACACTGGTTCTGTTTTTATTTATTTATTTTTTTACAGCCATTTTTCTGAAAATATCATATTCAGATATTTGAAGATAATAATTCTGAAGATCATTTGAAAATAATAATTTTACATCCTGCACCTACAGTTTAAGACACAGTTTTAACTGATCTTCAAATATTTTTATTGTTATATCAAATAAATGTATGCACATGTAAACAAATACCATACAATCCCACTTTAAACAAACCTAACTGAAAATCATAAAACAGTTTTTTTTCCCCTGGTCTTCTACAATTCTGACTACGTGACTGAAGAGACTGAGGAAATAGCATTTCATAAAAGCTTTTAAATTTAGTAAATTTACAAAAAAAAAATTTTTTTAAATCATTAAGCTGTCAATGTTGTGAATGCATAAAGTAAACAAGTTGTGTAATAATGTGGTTTAAGTTTAAATGTTAGGAAAAGCAATACATTTTAAGATATCTTGCTGTTCCAAATTCGGACGCTTCTATAGAAAAATCTTGCGGCCACTTCTACTTCCAAAGGAGCAAATCCCCTCATTTATGAAACTAGTAAATGGCTCAGGCCATGTTAGTGCTTCAGTACTGCACTGTAATATGCAGAGATGTGGCAGTTTTGCGTCTATGCACGGACTGCTTGCATGCGGTTGGCTATCCAGGCTTTATCCCTGTGAAGCCTGAACCATGAAATAATTGCCAGAAAATTCAGTATTGAAACTGGAGCATATATTGAACCTTCTGACAAATTTGTTTTTAATTAATTAATTATAAATTTATACATATATTAATATATTTAATATATAATTATATTAATTTGTATAATTTTTACTTTTGTGTAAAACAAATGTGTTGTGTACTTTCTTTACATTTTTTGGGGGAAAAAAAATAATTCTCACAATGTAGAGGTCTCAATAATATACTAAAACTTATGTTTTAAATGTGTTACACTTGGTGTTACAGTATTAAGATATGTTACTGTCCTCATTGCCAACTTCCATGGATCAGAGGTCTCGTAGTTTAATTCCCTTAAATGTACATTACTTTTTGCTAATCAGATTGACTCATTTCTACCTAAATCGCAGAGTTGCCGACCGATAAATACATGAAAAAATTTAAAACTGAAATAAACATATACTAAAACATTACATGATTATACAATACATCTCTTGCATTGTTAGACAAGGTTTAAATTCTTTGCAAGTGTATTTTGTAATTCATATTTTCATTAACTCAGAGTGTGTCTGAAAGTGCTATTGTCTTCTTAGTTCATATCCACAACCCCCTTCCAATCTTGTAGCATCCTACCAGGTATTTAGTTGATAGTTCACTAGTGTTCCTGCAGGAGTAGTCCGGATGTTAAGGATTGACAACAGAAAAGTTAATCAGCATCAAAGCTGAGACCCTCCGGCCTTGTTCAGAACCAGCAAAGCATGCTGCTCTCTGTTTTCACAATATGTCCTCACTGCCATTAGTGCTGTGTCAGCTAGCAAGGCCTTGTATATGTATACACAAGAGAGAGAAGCGTTTCGATTTTCAGGAATAGAGAATGCACACCGACACGCTTGCGTGTTTGGTTTTATGAACTCACCCAAACAGCCCTTTCATACAGTCTGATTAACCACGTCCTGACTCAGGGTGTGTTTTGAGGAAGTCGGGCCTGGTGGACCCCATTGCTTACTCATGCTGGAAGTGACAAAACAGAACTGTCCTGTTCAGACATACACTCAGGCTAATTTGCCTGTTGTCCCCATAAAGGCTGTGTTCACTTGCTTCCTCTTGTTGTGGCTTTTGATCCACTGGTCTCCTAGCAAATATTAACATAGTCAGAGGAAGAAGGAGTGGTCTGAATGTGTGTGTGTTGTGGGATAGTGGTCAGATTTTTAAAAAATTTTTTTTTGCTATGATGTTCATCATTGAGTGCTTTTATTGTTTACATTTTTGAGCTATAAGATCTCTGATCTTCACTTTGAAAAGGCGGGTGAGCTATAGTCTAACAGCAAGCAGTTGCATGGTGGGCCAGCCTAGCAAAGATGCATCAGTCTCGCACTGTGAGTCATCTTACTTGGGGGCAGCGCTCTAATGTGACCTTATGTGGTGTGATGTGTGACCTGTGCTGGTCCCTCTATTATAAACCACAGTTTGTGAAAGGGAGTGACACTCAGCCACCGTTGCCCAGCTTGGGTGGTTTCCCCATCTTTCTCATTGCATGTGCATACCCAGGAGAAAATTTGCACAACATCACATTAACCAAGTCTTCATATTTTCCACACTAAGTGATGAACACTCAGCTGTGCATGTGGAAGTTTGATTTTCCTCTTACTCTTTTCCCACAAACTGCCCTTTTTTTTTCTATTTACCGGTCCCAGAATAGATTTAGTTTGGAGGTGTGGGTGGGGGGTGTCTAAGTCAGAAATGAATGTTTCTCTTATATTTCTCCCTCTCTGACAGTGGACACTTTGTGTCGAGCTTGTGTGTTTGTTAAAAATAGAGTTTACTCAGCAGAGCACTTGCAAAGATTGAGCTACCTGCAGACATTTCCTGACTAGGGCTGTATTTCCTACCCTCTGTTAGATCAACAGGCATCTAAATTAGGACAGTGACCTGTCCTGACTGTTTCCTTTGAAGGGGCTGGACAGCGACAAGAAGACCCTTGCTAGATGATGGTGGGGGAGGGGTTGTGTTTGATGAAAACTTGGTCTGTTTACTACAAGCTAAAAATACTACCCAGCCGCATTTGTCTGAGGGGGTCGGGGTTTATGTGTGTGTCTGTTGCCCCAAATCCAACAGCTGTAGACTTGAGAGAGCCTCCCTGATTTCTGAGGGGGGACAACAGGTGGGAAAGTAGGCGTGGGGTTCTGTTTGTACTGTACATACTGTGTGTCTGAATCTGTGGAATCGTTTAAAGGTGTGTGTGTGCGCATGTGTGTGTATTATGGCATCTATGTGATTATGTGTGTAGAAATAATTGCTTACATGAGTTAGTCACACAAACACACCATTAGTTGGATTACACGTAAAAATGTCCGTGTAATTTTGTTGCATATGTACAGTGTAAAACATCTAAAGGAATCTGGTCAAATGGAATTGATTGATTTAGTTTCTGCCAAGCACATTTTCCTTAATGATTAATTATTTCAATAAATAAATCTGTGATTTCATATATTCCAGTTGCATTCTACTCTGAATTATTCATTCATGTTTAAGAAGGCAAAAAAAAAAATTATAATATTTTTTTGAGTGTGTCATGCAAAACCTGGATGCATGTGAAGGCTTGAATTGTAGTATTCATATTCTCTTACATATTGAAACTATGGCAGTACTATGAATTAAAATGAACGATCTTATTGTTGATGCCAGTGTAAAACTGTGTATCTTCCTACACCTCTTGCTTTCACCCTGATGAAAACAGGCAGTTGGCCTTCCCAAAGGACAGGGCTGTTGTACCTTGGCAGCTATTCTTCTCTGTCCCTCCGTAAAATTCAAGTGGTAACAGATTCCTTTGATTAAATACCTTCTTGCTTGTGCAACAGCAATCAGATAAGGGTTACCATGTAGGGAATGTAAATGATCATAACAAGGTAAATCCAGCATCTAGCAAGTGTCCCTGGATTATTGTGGGCATACCTGATGGTTACAATAAAACAGGCAACTACATGTATATGGCAACCACCACCAGATAGTTTCCTTTGAAAAAAACATCTTAACATCTTAATCTTAAGTAAGTAGTTATTATTTAAGCTAACGATGCTCACGTCTTCATAATCCAAATAAGATAGACGATTTATTTTACTGTACACCAAATACAGTAACATCATTAAGGCAGAGCTAGGAAGTAGAGGATCTTTGGCAAGCCACAAGGACCAGGCCGAATGTGTGGAATCTGGTCTTATCAGTTTCATGTTTTGTTTTGTCTGCTGAGCCTGGCAGACCCAATGTTGGTCCTCAGTAAAAAATGTAAGGGTCGTGAAGCAGAGCCGATGGAGCTACTATGAAATTTGGCTCTGAAATAACATCAACCATCCCTGTTCACTATAAATGGGAAATAGTCCAGCGATCATTCCAGCAGTATTCGATCATGCAGGAAGGACGCAGTTTCATTCACATTTTCTAATATTTCGCTTTTTGTTACATTATTGTTAAATTTGCACAATCCTGAGAACTCTCTGAACCCCGTGACCTCACCGCAGTTTCCCCTCACACCGTCGCTGATCACATGTCTCTAAACACAGTCACTGTCTAACCAGGCATCTGTGGTCTGCATACTGATTCTCCTCAGCTTCCCCATGACATTTGCAGACATCATCAAAACATCACTTCCCAAACCCTCTAGCAAAGAAAAAAAAAAAAACCTCTACAGAGTGAGACTTGCCAAACAGTGCCACTTCTAGTGTCTGCATCACTAGAAGTGGACAAAATGCCACTGTAACAAAAACAACAGACCGAGTGCAATGGGGAAAAAGCTATATTTGGAAATAGATATGCAGGCGGCAAGCTGTCTCTCTTTCTTGTTCTGTCTCTAGCTATTTCTTTTTGAATTTGTGTGTGTCTGTGCATGTGTGTGATGGCGACTGTTGTAATATAGTATAAGAGTTTCAATTGCAAGTAATGGATTTAATGCTGGTTAAAAGGGAAGAGGTTTTCCAGGGTCAGCCTGGCTCCAGACCCTGTGGATCAGCTGGCACATTGTTGGGGCTCTGGCTCCAGCCATACGGCCACTGTCTAGGCGGGACAGACAGCTCGTTGAACATCAGGCATGGGGGATTCTCTATTTTGGATACACAGAGCCACTTGTTCAGCACGGTTTTTAGTTTTTGTTTGTTTTTTGTAGTAGAGTGCAGTTTACTGCTATTATATGTTAGAATATATAGGGTTTGGCATACATACTTAAGCAGGGTTTTATGTTTTTGTCTTCTGCGTTAAGCACATTGAGTTTACATGTGATGAAATGTGTTGTATAAATAAAAATTGCCATTGTCGCACAATTCACAACAAATTCATTATTATTGATTGGTTATATATTGGTTTTATATCAAACATGCAAATATAAATAATAAAGTAACAACACAATACATTTAAATCTGAAAATAAAGCGAAAGAAAAAAATCAAGTTGCCACGAATAAATGTAAATTGTGTGGTATATTGGGAGATGAGTTTTGCACTTATATAGTCCTACTCCTCTTAACACTATTTCATAATTTGCAAATCAGCCTTACTCCATATAGCATATAATCTACACACACAATACACACATAAAACAATATATACCTCACTAACCAGGATAACAAATTACATTTTTTACATTGAGCTAGATACCCTGTGATTAACACCCCTCTAAAAGAGTCAACCAAGGGTCTTGAAATGTAAGGAGAGGGAAGAAAGAACATTGTTACACTGGCCCCAAATGTTTTTGATCAAGTGGATATGGCTCAGAATGGTATGGTTATTAATATGGATATGTTTTACTTTCATATATAAGTAGCTGTGTAGGAGCTGACCTTTGGAAAATGAAATGAGTAATACCTGTAGTGCTTGCCGAATACTATACACATAGGTTTGTCTATGAACACTGCTTCTCAACCATGATCTCAAACATATCTTTATTTGTTGCTGTAGTAAGTTTAAACATTTTAAATCTTACATTCTTTAAAAAGAATTGACAGAACATCAAGACGGAGCGATTCGAGCACACTAAGATCCACCTTTGATTCCTTTTGTAGTGGGACAATGACATAAAGCTGGAGATGGAGGGTGCCCACTTTTTTTTTTCTTTTCCTGTACCATCCAGCACCGTAGCAATCAGAATTATTGTCTGAAGGCAAATAAAAATGCCCAACAGATTTATTTTCCCAAGTGGATCATTATGGCTTTGCCATACTGGTTTACTTAATTGATCTTAATTATTCATTTATTTTTTTTTTTTTACTTTTAAGTTATTACAATCAGAACAGACAGGACCGGGGGATAGGAAAAGGAAAGACATAAACAAGAGAAGTTCAACAAAAGGAGAGGGAAAGAAAAACAGAGGGGAAGAGGAACAGAGAGAAAAGACACTAAAAATCCGCTAGATCACCTGCTGGAAAAAAAAAAGAAAACAAGCAAAAAGAGAACAACACAGTAGGAAAACCACAGCAACAACCTAGATAAGCATAAGTAACAGTAAATAATAAATACTAAATGCTACTGAGCAGCACACAAGACTGACAACGCACAATATGTTTAGAGGCAGCAGCCAAGGAAGATAGTGTGTGTCTGTGAACACCCGTGTGCACACCTGTGTGCGTGAGCCCGCTTTTGTTCAAAAGGTTTCTCCATGTAACTATCTAATAGTAGGTGTGGGGAGCCACAGCCCTGCCCCCAAGGACATGAAGCAGGCATGGAGGAGATCCAGGCCCCAGACATCTAGAGGCCCCCCAGAGCACAAGAACCCAAGGAGGACCACCGGAGGGGCAGCCATGCCACCCTCCCTGGGGTGAGTACCCCCTCCCTGGAGCCAGCTCCCCTGCTGACCCCGATAGGCACCCCAGTTCCCTGGAATCCACCAAGGTGAGGGGGCCTGGGCCCATCCGGACCGGGGCCCACAGCAGCAGCACTGCCAAGCCACACAGAGCCTGGGGTGGCCCACCCGACCCTACCGCAGAGGAAAACTACACCCACCCCAACATTCAATCAACTCCCAGGCTACATAAGACAACAGACATCCAGGTTGAGTTCATCCTCCACCTCTGCTAGATCCCTCCCCCACTTGCAGAGTGAACTCCTGGAGAGCAGAAACCCCATGCAAAGGATGGTACCAACCTCCCCGTCAGCTGAAGAGGCCCCCAGTTCCATTGATGCACCAGAGGCCCTCTGCACCAGGGCTGGGCCCCCGTGCATGCACCCACCCACAACCCCGGCAACACACCAACCAGCACCCAAGCCCCCAAGGCCCAGCCAGAGCCCCAGCCCAGAGGCGGAGCACCCCCAGAACTCCAAGTCCCCAACCCTGCACCAGACCCACCCAGGGGCAGCTAGGCTACCAGGCTGGTAACCTTCGTTCACCAGCACAGACCCTCCCCCAGCCCTGCTGCACGCAGCCGCCAGAGAAACACCACTCAAGAGCCACCAGAGCCCCATCCAGGTCATGACCACAGCCCCCAGGTTGAGCCCCCCAAGAAACCCATCCCTAGGGAATCCCCAGACACCCCAAGCCCATACCTACCCCCACATCAACCACAATAACGAAGGTGGGACAAAACCACGACCCCCCCCCACCCCACTAGGTGATGGAGCCAATCAAAGGAGCCCAGAGGGATTGATCTAATGTGGTGGCAGAGGCTGTATCAAGACTAATATGATCTATCAGATGGTCTCTATATTGGTTAGAATTAAGATTAGTTTTATTTTTCCAGTTCATGAGGACAGTCTTCTTGGCAATGCATAGGGCGGTGAGAACCAGGTAGGCTGTATTCATCTCTGTAGTGACATCATCAAAGTTGCCCAATAAGCACACTAGAGGGGAGGCTGGAATGTTACATTTCAGACACTTCGATAAGTTGTCACATATCCAACATCAAAATCTCTGAACTGGTGGACAGAACCAAAGAGTGTGGATGTAATTGTCAGGTGTATTGCCTTGACAGTGTGAGCAGTTGTTAGATGACGTAAAGCCCATCTTGAACATCCGTTGACCTGTATATGTATATGTGTAGTGTTTTGTATTGTATTAATTGTAGACTGGAAGTTTTGGTCTAAGCTGACTGATAAATTCGCTTCCCATTTTGCAATAGGAAGGTATATTGATTCATCTATTTTGTCCAGAATTCTTTGTAGAAAGTTCACCTGGTGTGAATCCAGCAAATCCAGTGCTATTGCTTGACTGTCTGGTAATTTTGGAAGGGTTATGCTGTCAAGAAACTGATCAATTTTGTTTTTGGATGGGTTTATCCGTGGTGAATATAAAGTTTGATAGAAATCCCTAAAAATGTTGTTTATTCTTTCAGGGTCATATACTGTGTTCCCAGATAAGTCTTTAACAGTTGTTGGTTGTTGGTTGGTTGTTTTTTCTTTATTTATTTTTAACTGGTTAGCTAGAAATCAACCGGATTTGTTATCATGTTCAAAATTTTGCAAGCAAAGTCTTTTTTTTATTAATAATTTCATTTAATTCTAGTTTTGTTTTTCGTATTTTGTTCAGAATTTCCTGTTCCTGGGGGGACATGTAGGCTTCTTCTAAGGATTTGATGGTTTTTTCTAATTCCTGAATATTTTTGTTTTCTCTTTTCTTTTTATGTGATGAGAATGAAATTATTTTACCTCTCATCACAGCTTTCCCTGCTTCCCAGAGAACAGATGCTGATGTTCCAGGCAGGTCATTATAGTCTAAATATAAAGTCTGCTCTTTTAAAAATATTCAAGTAATGATGTATTAAATCTCCAGTTTTTACTTGGCGGAATGTTCTTCTTATGTATTAGTATTAAAGATACAGGAGCATGATCACTGACAGCTATAGGGTGTATCTCAGTGTCTGAAATGTCACTCAACAGTGAGCTGCTGACTAGGAAATAATCCAGACGAGAGTAGGAGAGATGGACATGTGAGAAGAAAGTATATTCTTTATGGTTAGGGTGAAGGAAGCGCCATGCATCGCAAAGACCAAAGTCGCTCCCAAGAACAAGTGCACAATCTAGGTGTTCAGAGAGTGCGCTAAAAAAACCGTGGACAAATGAGGGGTCATCAACATTTGGGTCATATATACTTACAATACATAGCTTTTTGTTAAGTATAGATAATTTAATGATTAGGAATCTACCCTCTGGATCTATAACTGTGTTGAGT
>VVHJ01050374.1:20010-30518 GCA_015107715.1 Tylochromis polylepis | reverse complement strand
TTTTTGGAAGCGCCTGGACTGTGCGTACAGTGTGCGCTATGCCAGAAGGCGGTAACTTAATCATATTGTAAGGCTCCGGATTTGCAAGGTTCCGGAGGAGAAGTTGGTGTCTTGAGCCTCCAGAGCTCGTGTCATCCGAAAAAACGGGCTACAGCAGAGCCACAAGAGCAGCACGATCAACAGTTCAGTGCGCAACTGTAGGTATGGTTCTGGTTCTGGTTCGGGGGGGCACAGAGCACATATCTCAGAGATTTTCTGTGGCATGTTTTGACAGTGAGATTTGCACACCTTGCTGTGTCACACTATGACAGATGCCTTAATTGGTGTAATAGTATATAGCTGTGTTTTGTAATTCTAACTATATGTCTGCGATATTGGGGGAAGTCAGCACAGGCTTCTCCCCCTGGACAGATGGGCTGCGGGTTGCTCTGCCACCATCCAAGAATATTAAGCTAAGTAATGTAGTTCAACTATCCTACTGTTTCCGCTTGCAAAATAGTTGGCAGCATTATCAAAACAAGAATCCTTTTACTCCAGTATGAAGTCTTTCCAGACATCTTTTCTAATTTGATGGACATTGTGAATAGACCACAGGCACACTGATTATACAAGGCATGTGCGCACCAGTGGAGTGTGCATATCACGGACTATATTATGACTTTTTCCTGAGAGGCTCATTCAGGGAGCCCAGCAAAATGATACTCAGTCCCGAAAATATCATCGTAATTCTAAATTAAGTGCTTTCCATCTCCTTGAGTGCTATTTTAAAGAACACCTGTTCATCTTCTGATGCAATCTAAATGGCATTGTTTTGTTCTGATGCCCAGTTGTCTTAGCTAATGCCCATCTTGCATTAGCTAATAGCTCAGGAAAGCCTGGAAAGATTGCCTGCTTTCACATCCCACTAAGTGCTCCACGTATTAATGAATCCCAAAGAAACAAACAAGGCTGACAGAGTTCATTGCAGCATTTAATTACAAGTCTCTAGTTATTTTTTTTCTTTCCTTATTTATTTTTGATGAAAAATGATGGTGACCTCGCTGATTCCAAACAAAACGCTGTCATTATCACAGAGGTTCCAACCCCACCCGCAAAAAAACCCCCCAAAACAAAAGGCTCTCAGGGGACGCTGTATCTTGACAATAAGCTATACATGGATTTCATTTGATTTATGAAATGACATTTTTTTGTAATGGCAACCTCCTCATCTTAATGGGATTTCTCATTCATGATGGTTCTGTAATACCTTCTCTCGTGAATAAGAGACTCACAAATCTTGTCATGTCAAAGCCTTGGCCAAGCTAGATGGAATGCATATTCCATGCACAGCAGGAATTTCCAATCACACGTTCCTTAAGTGGGCTGAGTTTGCAGTGTGCATTGTGCAACCCTTGGACTATCTGTTATAGTTTTCTGTTGTTGGTCATTCTTCCTTGTGTAAGCATGTGTAACGTCTGAAAGAATGTTTTTTGTTACTCTTATGAAAGCTGCAGTCAGTTGAAGAAAAAGACTGTTTTTAAAAACAAAGTATTTTCCCCACATGATTGAGAAATTCTTCGAATTCTTATTCTAATCTCACATGTCAGGGACGCAGGGCTAATTGAACTCTGCCTGGAATGTTGTTCTTCTTTCTTATCCTAGGGTCAGATCGTATATCTAATCAGGTGTTGTCAAGGTCAGATTGTTTATAGTCCGATCTGATTACAGTTCTGTGATGAGACTGCCTCTGGGCCGAAGCTGCAGAGATGAGATGCGCCGCAGGTAAGATGCACTGTTAGCAGGACCGGTTAATAAGGCAGATGGATTTGGCTGTATGCTGTTTCTGCTGTGTGTGTCGTCAGGTGCACAGCCAGCCACTGTGCTGTGTCAGTGTCCTCCGAAGGCTCTTTTACTCTATATGCTTGGAGTGGTGTGCTATTGTTACTCTCCGCCTGTGTGATATCCGCACATATTCTCTTCCTGTGTTTTAGGACTGTAAACAGCATTGCCAAATTCAGAGAGTGAGCTTGAACTTCCTAATAAGTGTTCCTGCCCATCTTGTTCATTTTGTTAATTAGCCCTTGTGGCGTTGCAGTGCAGCATATTGTTGAGACATAATTAATCAACCGGGCTTGTAATTACGCTGGGTTTGGAATGTGAGCGTGGTTTGGAGGCTGGTTCCGTTGCAGGGCGTTCAGCTTGAGGTAAACATCTTATTAACCGTGTCGGAGTACCTTGGCCAAGGCAGAGCAATGCGGTTTTATTAAGGTGGAGACGAATGTGCTGTTATCCATATTATGAAAACGGCCTCATAAAAGAACTGGTGCTTGATTAAGTTTATGGCCATTATGGTTCTGAGGTGGTCGAGCTAATGGAAAAAGACTTCAGTAGCTGTGTGGAGACAGCAAGAGAGATGATTTTTTTATAAAGTAAAAAGCCATTTGTTCAGCAAAGACCAAAGTGTGTGTGTGTGTGTCTGCTTATATATGCATACAGTGTGTGGGAGTGTAAAGAGCGCCTCAATTTCAAAGGGCAACTACTAGGCAAGGACAGAAAATGGAACATGGATCACATCCCAAGCCTTTAATGCAGGTCTGTCAAAGGAGGAAGCCCTTCACAGACGGAGTGATATGACTACAGACAGACAAATCCCTCATACTCAGTGACTCCTAATCAGGTTTTACATTTTGAAAAAGTTATAGAAATGCTTTTATTTTCTAGGTATTCAGATTTATTATGCCACTGAAAAACACCAAGAACATAAAGTACAAAGAAACATACGTAAAAAGTATTTTCACCAATGCTCCGTAGCCCTTAATGTCTATAGACATTACCTGATAAAAGTGCATTTGAGAACGCAAATGTCCACAGTTGGACAAGGCGTTAGCAGTCTTCAGCCTGCCAGCTACCTAGTAGAAAGTCTGTGTGATATCTGTGTGTGGCAATTTGGGCTTATTTGGACTCATTGTCTGGAAGGTGCTCAGGTGTCGTGGCTCCAAAACAAGCCCAATCATCACCACTCCACCACCGTGCTTGACAGTTAGTATGAGGTGTTTGTGCGGAGATGCTGTTTGTTTCTCGTTAAACATAATGCTGTGCGTTATGGCCAACCGTGTTGGATGTAATTTATTTCAACATAACATAACATTACTGTAATCATGCCAAACTTTACATCTCCATACAATCAGATGATTTTGGTTCTTGTGTAGGAGGACGGAGGTGGACATCCACACCTTTTGAGGAGTGGGGATAAAGGCATTGTGTTTATTTTTATTGCACAAAAGGATGAGAGCACAATGGTAAAGTGCAAACTGTGCCTAGGACGGATACATCCACATTATACTACTGACTCAACTTCAGGTCTTTACAAATTAGCACAGACAGCGTGCTACTACAAAGTTAGTGAAGTACCCAGAGTGATGTTAAAGCCAACTCAACCCCAACCCCACAGCCTAAACTTTAACAGCTAACAAAAGCTGTAATGAGCAGTCAGACTTGTAGCATCATAGCCTCCATCTCTACTTGAGGAACCTTAAGCTGTGCTACCCTGTTCTTTATAGAGAGTACCCTTCCCCACAAGCCACACTTGTTCACTCTTTTTCTAATTGTACTGTTGGGAACTTCTAACTGAGGCCTTTAGAGTGTGAGCTGTAGCTCTGAGCATTCCACAGTCTGACCTTGAAGTGAATATCCTGGGACATCCTCTGCTGGGAAGATTGTGCCATTGTGTTAACACACATTTGAATGCTGTAGACCTGCAAAATGCCAAAACTACTGCTTTTATAGATGTTCTCACACTGATTGATCATTTAATAGTGGTAATAATCAGCATTACCAGGCTGCTACTCACCTTCTTAAATACTATGGAAGCAGTACTTGGGGTACTTAGTACTTAGGGTGTACTTAGTTTTTCACAGGACTGTATGGTCCTTTGAAAACTCTTCTTCACATGACAGTGAAAGCATGACTGCCTCAGGAAGCACCCTGACCAAAACAAACATCGTATAGATACACACTTACTCTACTGCTGTGTGTTACATATAAAAATGGGCACCCTCAGAAAAAGTTCTAACCTGGTTCTGCTGACACTGTCAGCTTAACTCAGTGGTTTCCAGCTTGGGGAGTTATAACCCTAAACAGTCTACATGCAAAGCACCCTAAGAAGCTAATATGACTCGTTCCTTGAACTGGCCTCCATAGTCTGTGAAATATGCAAGTATTAGGGGATCACAAGTAGAAACTGGTTTCATTTCAAGGATCACACATGAAAAACAGTCGGGAACCACTGTAATAACATAAACAATGCAGTGCAATGGTCCTTTAGTCCTCGGTCACGCTGTCACATCTCTCGGGCCTGTAATAACAGGGTCCAGCGTTTAATTTTAGCTCGACTGAGCCTTTCACCTCACCACAAGATTTGTGTTTTCTTCAGAACACTTTATTTTGCTGAACTAATATATCGCCAGCAGCAGGCCAGCAAAAACATGCATCCCAGATGTGCATTTAAGTATAGTTTTGACATATGCTTACATACAGCCACAAAAAGTCACTGAAATCACTTGTATTCGTAAAGGCCAGTCACCCAGGATGTGTCTCGGGGTATGGTGGGCTTTGATCATTCAGGTGGACTGTCTAACCGTATCATTTGGGAAGGGATGGAGATCTCAATTTACCCAGAATTTTGCCCGTCTAGTGTCAATTTTCAAGCTGCACTATGTCTGCCCAAATCATTCCAGACATAATAATGCTGCTGTTGCTTCTTTGACAGTGGCAATGACTCTGCCATACAGAGAATGACTGTAATGGTAGTGGATTTCATTTTGAGCATTTACAATGTCAGTTGTGCTCAGCACTGGTGCTGTGGCCAGAAAACATCAAATTGAACAAATAAGGAAAAAGCCAATCTGTCACCGAATGACAGAAACCCCTTTTTATAAAAAATATCCCTTCTGGCGGGAGAGAAAGGCAAATTGACAAATGCCGAATTTCTAGCAGAAGGCCATCATCAGCAACATCCATTTCAGAACAAGTCAGTTTTCATTTTCTATCAAAGCCTATATAACCACAGTTGAATAAGTTGCTGTGCAAACACAATTCAAAGGAGACATGGGATGACAAATTTCAATTCCATTTCCTGAATGACTTAATTGTGTTGTTCCCTGAAAAACTGCAGCAGGTAGAAGCAGTTTTGGGACACCCATAAGGCCATCAGGGAGAGAGATTGAGGACAGGAAGAACAGGGACTGAGTCCAGCCATAGCCCATAGAATATCGATCTCAAAGCTGAGCTCTCCATCTTGTTGATTTCTCCTTTCTCTATTATTATCTACTATTCATTTGCAGATTTTGACTAAATATTTGCATATCCTCCAAATATTATTGCATTTATCAGCCAGGTTTGCTTCCAAATTAAATCACCGTCAATAGATTGTTAAATCATTTGAAACTTTAATCCTTAAGAGTACTTCACCGTGGCTGCGTTTTCTAATTCCATTAATTCCATTTAAAAACTGCCGAAAAAACCCTGACGCTTCTCTCATTTTGTACCAGCACTTTGATTACCTGAAATGGTCTCTTGTAACCTCTGTGATTATTATATTTTGTTTTTACGGCGTAAAAAGTGACGGCAGTAAACAGTGAAGCTGATATTAATGGGATGGAAATATATGGAGTAATGCTACAGGGGTGTATCATGACTGCATCATGCCCTAAATCTTTGGTTCTTATAAAGACATGTTCAGGGCAGGGTTAGGAGTGATGGACTCCCTCACTTACAATATGATGGATATTATTGTGTACAGGGTAATACAATTTAATAACCATTACTGGAAAATAATAAACTTTAACTGGTATCAAAATTGGGGTTTGATTTAATGGTAATCATTAGGATTATACACACATGACACTTCATTAAATACACCACTGCTATTACTGGGTTGGACCCTGTTTTGCCTTCAGAACTGCCTTCATGCTCTGTGGCATAAATTCAACAAGGTTCTGGGTCATTTGACATGATGACATCACACAGTTGCAGACTTGTTAGCTGAACATTCATGATGCCAGTGTCTTATTCAATCTAGAGTTCAATCTGGTGACTGTGGAGGCCATTCGAGTACAGTGAACTCTTCTTCAGTGCTGAGCAAGTTTGAGATCATTTGAGCTTTGTGACATTGGTGCGTTATCCTGCTGGAAACAGCCATCAGAGGATGGCTACACCAGCAGTTTGGCCAATCTTGTTTGGCATCAACAAGGCATTTTCGCCTTGAGAGCTGTTGCTCACTGGATATTTTCTCTTGTTTGGATAATTCTCTGTAAACCGTAGAGATGGCCATGTGGGGAAAATCCCAGTAGATCAGTAGTTTCTGAAATACTCGCACCTACCCATCTGACTCTGATGTCCATCCCATGTTTAAAGTCACTTAAATCACCTATTCTCCCTATTCTCATGCTCAATTTGAACTTCAGCAGGTCATTTTGATCATGTCTGCCTAAATGCACTGAGTTGCTGCCATGTGACTGGCTAATCAGATATTTCTGTTAATAACAGATGCACCTAAGAAAGCTGTCAGTGAGTGTTAGATACAGTCAGAGTACACTAAAAGCGCAGCATGTTTAGAAAGGCAAAGTAATTTTTGATACTTAGGCAAAGAAAAACTGGTTTGTCTTGTTCTTGGGGTACATAACAACCATAACTTTTATATTCCCTTGTTTCAATCCAGTTTTTATTCACCTCATTGTAACATAATTTCATTGTTTGCTCTGGACATTCGAATGAACCTGCCTAGAAATTTCTTTGCACTTAAGGAAAGAGGATGATCAAAGAATCATTGGCCTTACTGAGTGTATTCCTCGTTTCTGTGATTACGAGTTTTTCATGCCTATCGTCATCCCTCTTTCCAGAATGAATAATTGCACATTTAAAATGGTGCAAAAAAAGCATGTATTGTTTAAATGAAACCCTCCAGTGAACTTGGGTAACGAGGGAAAAGGAGAGGACAGGGAAAGAAAAAAAAAACAGACTTGATTAATAAACTGAAGTAAGGAGGTGTAGATGGAAAATAAATCATGAAGGGTTGAATTGTAGAGCTCTGAATTCTGCTTTCACCTTTCCTTGAACCCTATCTTTCCACGTTAAGGTCCCTCTATTCAATGAGCCTTGTGGCTTTTTTTTTCCAGTGCTAGCCACCCAGCCACAATGATCCATCACCGATCCATGACAGAGGGACTGTCACCACTTAAAGCCACTTACTTGTGTTTATGTGTGCATCCTCCAGCTTATTTGCAGCAGAAAGGTGCTATCAGAGCTGGTCAGGCCCAGGCATGCCCTACAATTTCACTGGCTTACATTCACCATTATTGCTTAATGTTAATAGCTGCTCTTTGACATTGTACAATTTGTCCTTGGATACAAAAGTGCACAGCAGAGCTCAAGAGGCTACCACATACTTGGATATCTTGTGACAATAAATTCTTTGACTGTTCAATTCGCTTATTATCCTCCACCAGTCTGAAACCTGAAACCTAACTGCCTCAGATGTTCGTCTGATATTTCTCCTTGTATTGTAATTTCGAAATCAATTCAAATTTGAGATGGTGTCTTGGTGTCTTATTGTGAAATTAATTTTGTTCATCCAGCACAAATGCAGAGAGACTTATTGCACTAAAATCAATATCCTTATAGGACTGTTAGGACTCCTGCAGAGGTTGGGCAAAAGCAATGGCGTCCTTATGCGAAGTGGCTTGGCATTAGATTAGATAAGGCAACGGAATCAATTTTTCATGCCCAGCATCATTACCATCATTATAATGATACCTTCCATCACTTTTCTATTACACCTTCCCGCCATCACTATCAATTATCCCTGCAACCACAGATCACCAGGACAGAGCTCATTTCTCACCAAAGTGTATCCTGAATAAAACTGAGGCCTAATTGTGCTTGTTGGTGGCAGGGGACATAAAGCATGAAAAAAATAAAGAAAGGAAAATCAATGCCTTAACTAAAGAAGCCAGTGAATTATTGATGAGGAGCATGTAATGGGATCCCAAGTGTCTGTTTCTCCTTAGCTTTGACTGCTTGCTTTTCGGTTGTGGCCAGAAAAGTAGAAACTCAGGAGGTGACATAAACCACCCACTAACATCTCCACAGGCAGATTAGCTGACCCGAATTATCTGGGGCACCGTGGCTCACACTCATGGCAGTGGTGCACACACACAAGTCTTATACATAAGTCTGAAGTCTTATGTGCACAGATGTAACAGTTAGACTGCATACATGCTTTCAAGCACTTACTGTTACTTTAATCAAAGTCAGACTTTCAGGAATTTGTTGCCTCTGCTGTCTAATTTTGACAATGCGTGATACGCAATAATAAAGTCGTATTTTATGGTGGTACTAAACTGAAAATGTTTTCTCAGACCACTGCTTAGATGTTTTTAGTATTGCGCCGTTTAGCATTACATACTATGTTGTAGTGAAGCGAACCACAGCTTAGTGTCCTGATTGGGCAACAGACCATATAATGAATCTGAGTTAATATTATTAATATATAGCACTGTGCAAGAGTCACTCCTCATTTCTTTGTATTTTGGACAAGTGGAGGACAATAGAAGAACCCGCACCACTAAAAAACAACAACAACAACAACAAAATATTCACAGCAGATGAAAAACATCTGAAAGTCATATCCTTAAGAGATAAGAAAAAATCCATCAAATACCTGACACATGACATCTGGTTGAGCCATTTCACTGAAGCCTCGTCTGAAGTGGTTTCAGGGTGGAGGTACAACAGTGAGTCTACAGCCATCTGTAAAACACGGTGAAGGGAAGGCGCTGTCATGGTTTGGGACTTAGTTTCAGCCAGTGGTGTTGGGCATCTTGTCAAAATTGATGGAATTATGAACACAGAAAAGTACCATTGCATTTTAACCCACCATTCAATACCATCTGGAAAGCATCTGCTTTTTTCAGCAATACAGTGATCCCAGACACACTGCCCATGTAATAATAATAATGCTGGAGCCCAGAGCCCAGACCTGAATATTACTGAAGTAGTGCGCCGACATCTAAATAAGTGCTTTGAATGTCCTTCAAGGAGCCTGTAGAACTATTCCTAAAGACTACTTAAAGAATTTGCAAGAGAGATTTCTTAAGAGAATTCAGGCTGTATTGAAGAATAAAGATGGTCATACCAAATATTGACCGTTTCCTTGGCAAATATAAAGACATGAAGGGTAAATTAAGACTTTTACTATTATATTATTTTTCCCTCTTAATCTGAACATTTGGGGGATATTTCATAGAAAGTGACACCTAAATCTAGTACATGTTTATCTGACTGCAATGGGGGCTTTAACCTCGATTGCTGCGTAATAATTGGGAACAAAAGATGTCGATGATGGAAAATTGCAGTGACATTTCAAATTGATGCTTTTGTTTGGCCAAAAGCTATTACATTAGCAAAAATACACAAGCAGTAACATCGAGTGCTCACTTTCATAAAGTGAAAAAGGCAAATGCTGAACATTTTTGCTTGATGAAAGACTGTAGGTATCAGTTGATTAATTTTCTGTCATCCGAACTAGTCATTCATCAAAAAAAACAATATACCAAATAACTTTACTTGTGACATCCAAAGCACTTCTTAACACAGAGGTCTGTGTAATCTGCCACACAGTCACGTATTTCTCTGTTTCAGTTTGTCGTTGCAGAGTTTATTGAAGCCTTGAGATATTTAGTAAAAGCTAAAACTAAAGAAACAATTACTGCCAAAATGTCTAATTTCTTTCAGACTTTTCACCCAGTAAAATACATACTAATTAGAATTTTAACTACGCACAGCAATTCACATGCAAATCCCCATTCCCACTGTATTTCAGTTTGAGGAATGAAATCCTGCATTGTTTACCCACAACGTCATCATGCTGCTTGTTTTTGCTGCAAGAGGAGAAGGCAGGCTAGCTTCTCCTTAGCTGGAGAAGAGGCAGAAAGGAGGAATGTGAATGAGAGGTAGAGAGAGGGTGGCCAGGTGAGGCCTGAAAGCTGCCTTTGTGTGGTAGCTGGCAGAAAGAACACTGACCTATACTGTGAGGTGTGTTCTCCGCACAGCCGCACACTGTATGTACTGTACAAGTTTGGAGGAGTTATGAGGGGATGTTTGGCAAAAAAACTACGACGCTGAAAAGCCGTTGCAAATTTACAAAAAGCCGCCTTCGCTCAGTCCGTCCGCAGTGAATGAACGTTTCAGAGCCATAAAGTGGTTATGTTTTCCTGCTGTGTTTCTAAATGTCAGTTTTAGATGCTAAACGCCGTCATATTTTCTTCTTCACTGCACCTCAACTGTATCTGCTTGAGTTCAACTGGAGCTTGAAGAGCTTGATAGCATCAAGCCCAGTCAGCTGCTCCCAGGTTCTCATGCTATCACAAAAAGACTATTCCAGAAATGAGCGCGCATCATAGTACAAATGAGCCTGTAAATAGCCATCCCTTTTTATGGGAGTGTGGAAGCTGGAAACGGATGAACGTAGG
>VVHJ01050374.1:1344-16898 GCA_015107715.1 Tylochromis polylepis | reverse complement strand
TGGTTGTTCACCTTTTGATTCAGTTATATATATATATATAAGCCAAATGACTCAAAACAGGTTTATCTGCCAACGGTTGCCTTACAGCCGATGCACAGGTGACGGTTAGCGTCAACCAGACATTCAGGTTTTGGTTTGCAGGAAAAATAATTAGTGCTCCTGTGCACAAAAAGTCTGAAATCCAGCATCAACACTTCTACTTTCTGTTTACTGTGAAGAAAACGTTACACCCTGGTAACTGTTATGGACATATTAAATGTGGAGTAGCTGTAGACCCCAGTGGCTGTTTCCATGCTTCTTAATTAGTTTTTTAATCAACTTTTAATAACTTTTTTTTTTCATTAAGCAGCAATAAATGTAATCATGTTGTCTGGAGCAATCACATATATGGTCAGTAATGTAATTCTATGACTATAGTCTACTTATTTCTGCAATTTTCATTATCTTCTATTATTCTTTGCAGTAGCATTTACATAGAGATGAACAACACGGGCCTCGCTTTTTCGCTTCCCACTTGCTGAACTTACACTTTGCAATAAAGGTCTCTGCAGCTGAAGTGCTGACAGAGCTTCTCGTTATAAAGTCAGTGCCTGTCCGTTCATAGAGACATACCATGGTATTCTGATGGTGCAGAACATTTGGAGACAGGAGATGATGGATTCTTGCAAAGAATGTATGGCTGTATTGGGGCTAACAGAGTAAAACTGCAACGCGAATTGTCAGTATACTAATATCATGAATATGGAAAGATGTGGTGTCACACTATTGTGTATATTAGTATAATATCATTTGCTTCAAATTCCATGGTCAGTTGGTTGTTCTGATCCAGGAACATGCTGTAGACTATACCTTAGGCTTGTTGACATTGGACTGGGTAGCATAGGAATGGAGCTCCCTAAGACTTATGAATGAACTCATTTATTCCACACAGCCCACTACTTAGACACCGGGTGGGGAGGTGGGAGGGTTATGAGGAGGTAGGGAGGATAGTGGGGGATGAGAGGCAGTCCCATGCGGTAACTTGTGGTAAATCTGGGTAGAGCAATGGCTCTGAGGGTGCAAGGGTGCGAATGGGGGAGGCAAAGTGAGACAGCTGTCATTTGTACAAAAAAAAGTTTGTACAGCTGGTTTAAAAAGAAACCTTTTCTCCTTTTGTATGAATTCTCTCTGTCTTTGGTGAATTAGAGATGAGAGGGGATGGGAGCAGGGGAAGGTGCTGGATCATCTCTCTTGTTGCATCCTTTGAATTTCTCTCTGGGGGAAAGAAAAAGGGGGATTTCTGCAGGGAGAACATGAGAACCGCGGTGGCCGTTGAATTAAGACGTGTCAAAGAAACAGGAGAAGGAAAGAAAAACTGTAGGAGCGAGATTTAGATCGCGTAGCAACACATCCTCGATACTCCGTCTGTCTGCAGTTACATAGTTTGCTTCTTTATTTTTGATCAAAAATGCAACTGAAAAACGACTGCTCCGCTCCTAATAGGCCGTGTCACAGAGAAAGCATGTTTCTTTGTTTGTGACTGTCACTGCTATACACGGCGTGCATGAGCTTGTGTTTGCGTTTGAGACCGTGTCTTGGTTAATGAGGCTCTTAGAAGGTAGCACCAGGTTAATGATCGCCTGCATCTGGTACACCAGCAGATTAGCCTTGAGAGACCTGGACAATCAGTGACATAAGCAACCCATGGGGGGGGGAAAGGGAGGAGAAGGGGGAGGAGGAGGAACTAGGAAAAGGAGGGGGGGGGAACTCAGATGGAGCAAACAGCCGAGCGTCATGACATGATTTTTCTGCCCCAATAAAAATCCCCCCCCCCTTATTATTTTTTTTAACAAATGAGAAAGTGATAAGAATGCAAAAAGGTTTCCTTCTGGGTAAAAACTGGCTCTTTGTATTGTTTTAACATAAACATATATGAGCTATTTGGGTAATGAGATTACATTCACAAATTAATCTCTTGCCATTAATTGCTAAACAGCTTTTCAGTATAAAGTGATAGCTGGTGGATATAAAGGGGAAAAAAAAACATTTTAGTCTATGAGTCTATAGAATTTATATTTTTTATTAAAGAGTCCGAATGTTAGCGATTTGGTGTACAACATGCATAAATGGTAATAACATCGCAACTGAGGGAATAATAGAAAAGCTGTGAATATCAAAGGTCCTAAACTGTGATACACTTGCACAGCTCATAGCGGCTCAGTTTCTGAATTGGAAAGCAATATTTTTACATGTAAACACGTTCATGCATGCATTACATCTTTTTTAAGATTAACCCCTTAACACAAGTAGCTTCATTTGTGTTAAAGTAATTGTGTTCCTCACTGACACACAGTAGTTTACACCAAGAGGATTAAGCCTACAGATTGTTTCCTCGCACTCACCAGTGAATTTTCCCCTCCACGATATGAATCTACAGTCTGTGAAATATCACCAACTCAAAATTATTTTGACCCTTAGCTCAGCCCATAGATTTGGCAAGAAAATATTTTGTATATTTTTTGCTATCTCTAGAGCATAGATTTAGTTTTGTTTGCTGAGGTTTAAAAGGTTAATAATTTCATTTCTGTTTACACTTTAAAATGTAAAAAAAAAAAAAAAATCAACACTATCATCAAGGATGTTTTTTCAGCATCAGAAGCTGAAATTATAGCTTTTCATACAAATGTCTGAAGTTTATCCTCAGTATACCTCGCCATACCCACTGTGCGTAACACCGCTAGAGATTTTACCTGTTTTACTGTGTCAGTGTAATAGGAGCACATGAGATAATGGTGCCATAGCGCCATTTCTTTTTGCTTTATGCTCCTAAAATGTAAGTAAGTCAGTAAATTTGATTAATATAGCACATTTAAAATGAAACTGCTTTACAATAAAACATAAATAAAACATACAAGGCTTCCTAAAAATTCATACTACACACCTTTATACTTTTTACATAATATAACAAAGCGACAACCTTTCCTCCTCCAGCCACCGTTTTCAAAAGCGTGATTAATAAAAGGTACGTGTCCAGCTTAGATTTAAAGACAGTTGGTTCTAAAATGTTGAGGTTATATTGTGTTTTGTTGAATTGTGTATACGTGTTGCACTTTTCCTGGCTTAAGGAAAAATTGGTATCTCCATGGAAGTCCTCAAGGTACTTTTTTTTTCATTAAGGGTTTGTTAAATACCTTCGTCGCCACCAATTCTATTAACACAAATTCACTCGTTAAAAAGTGCAGAACAATTGGTAAATTGGACCCAAAGAATCCCATTAAAATGCGCCATAGGGAAAAGGAAATCTGAATAGGAACAGAAGGTGCCTGGAAATATTTTTTTGGTTCGACTTAACTGGTGTGGAACTTTGAGTGTGTGTGTGAGAGAGAGCGTACATGGATTATAGATGATAGGGAAGGAGTACAGAATGAAATAGAAAAGAGACAAGTTGGAGATAGGACACAGTGGTACCCAAGGCATAAGAGTAGCAAGATAGAAAGGAAGAAAAGAAAAATGTCATGTGATAAAGATTATTAAAAAAATGGTTGGGGGGGACTGGGTGATACCGCAGGCAAGTTGAGGAAAGCCCAAGTATCAAACAGGGCAGGAGGGAGGGTGGCAAAGTGGGAGAGAAAGACAGGGCAGAGGAAGAGGGAGTTGGAATAGTGGCGATAGTTGAAGCAAGGGAGAAGCAGTGCTGCAGCCTAATGGCCTAGTTTCCCTCGCTTTATAGAATTCTCTAAGAAAGGGTTGGGAAACGTGCATTGTACAGTGAATGTAAATGAGCAAGAGTGCGAAAACTAGAGAGAGAGGGAAGAAAGAAAGGGAGAGAAACGTACAAAAGGTACCGCCAAAAACACTAAGTTCTAAACTTCCAGCTAAGAAGTGTGTTTGTGAAGTGGAACTGGTGGTGGCTTAACCAAAGATGGATAACATGGGAGGAGGAGGAGATTTCAGTCGCTTAAATGCTGTACTGCACTGTTAGTCTTAACTGCCGTTGGTTTATATAAGTTCTTGAGTTGGAAACCGATGATGATTATTGATGACCTCCCTTGAAGGAGGCTGAGGTTGTTGAAGGTGAAAGAGTGAGCAATCAGACTTTAGAACCTGGGTGAGAGTTCAGAATGAATGTAGCATACTAATCAGGCAAAACCCTAAAAGTTAGAAGGAAAAGCTGCAGCAATGCTCTCAAGCCTGTGTGATTCAAAATGGGTAGGTGCAATCTCTTCAGCTGTCACGTGCTTGCAAATGTGTAAGAATTCCTAAACTACGAAGGATTTCAGTGCAGTTGATCAAAAGTGAATCACGGCTGGAAAGGAAGGTAGTTCTGTTGTTAGCTGCTGGTAAACATAAGAAAAAAAAGCAGTGTAGTTACTACTTCCGCACAAGCGCAATCTAAATTAATATGTGGGTGGGTACATGCATAATTATGTATGTGTGTGCCTGGATCTGTAAATGCAATATGAGAAAGTGCAGTTCAAAATTTTGGCAAACTGAATAAGAAATGCTGCAGCCCACTGTAATTAGGGCCTGTGAAATTGTACCTCTGGAGATGCTGTGGTTTGTGTGTGTGTGTGTGGTTTGTGTGGCCCATATCTGCTGTCTCTGTTTAGAATACTTGGAAATGAGATGCAGCCTTGTGATTCTCTGGCACTTTTACACGCCATCCTCCGTTCTTTTCCTCCTCTCAAGCTCATGTCTTTCTAATCCCACACATCGGTCCTCTCCCCTCAGTGCTTTCATCAAGTCTTGTCATATATATTAAATTAGACAGTGCCTTACAGTGCCGCAAAGGGTGTATCCAGGGCTTAAGATTAACCTGCTGGCTCACCCACAAACTTACTGGTTTTAAGTTTGCTTTAAATCCATTATAATCAGTATTTTCACAGTAACTGTGGATCAGATGGCTGTGAAAATGTGTCACTTGTGATTGACCTGAAGAATAAAGTCAGAACAATATATCCCAATATATCAATGCCAGACAATAAATTAATAATTAACATGGCCGATAGATTAAGACAGGCGAAACACACTTGCACCATGTTATGAATGTAGACTTTGTCCACCAGTGGGCACTCTGCAATTTGCATGTTGGCGACATATGTTTAGAAATCTAAAACGAGAAGCATACTATGCCCAAGCAGAGTTGGGCATAACATGCCATAAATGAGCAATAAAACACAATTATTATTTAATAGCAGTATTTAATATCTTAGTAAGGACTCATAAACGCCAACACATTTGTTTATGTTTCGTCTGTCCGTAAGAAAGGAACACCATTGGCAAATATCAACAAATATCGGTACTGGTTTTGAAAATCCTGTATCAATCAGGCTATGCTATAGAGACTGACTGGTGACAAGGTTTATGGTGCTCCGCTGAAAGCCTCCTTGCATTCACTTTGGTCGCAAGTTGCTTGCAGACAAGTGTTTGCAGACAAGTTAGCATCTCTCATGCAAACTATGGGTGATTGCAGCAATCTTCTAGCATCCAAAGCAATCACAAGGTGGTTTTTAGAGCCATACTCCCTTTGTGATGGATTTCATCTAGTAACAACCATAAACCACACACCAGCTGGATGGGAAATGCTGGTTTTTCTTTAGCTAACAGAGGTTGAAATAGGGTCACCAACCAGTCTCTAGCCCCGTGTGACTGAGACCTAACAAATGAAAGTCTCTAATTACTATGCAGCTCCCCTAAGCTCCACCAAGCTCTAATGTCTTTATTAATGTTATTTTTTTTTTGGTTTGATTACAAGTTTCATGTTTCAATTCAAGCTCATTGTTTCTGAAAGGGGTGTTGTTTCATCTCATCGTTACAAACCCCCCCAAAAGCTCTGATTAATTATCTAGTTAACATAACCTAGCAGCTTAACAGACAGATTTATGTAATTGCAGTTGGTGGAGACCAAAGTGGAACTAAAAGGAGTTGTCTTAATTAAAGTATGGAGGAGGCTGGTTTAGCCTCAATGCTGGTTTTAAGTGTGAGGAAAATGTATGAACACCTTTTGAATTTTTTCTTTTACCTTGGTCTCTTTTAGGTTAAAAAAAAAAAGAAGAAGAAGAAGAAGGAATTTCTCTCAATTTCATCATGCAGCACACAGTTTTCTGTTTATTTCTGCAATATATATTGTGATCTGACTTCCAGGAATTATTGTGGACAGATAACACTTGGCCAAGGAGAAATTTGTAAGCTTTTGACTCTCAATTCTTAGTATTTAGATGGTTATTATTGGTTTTAGCCAAAACTGTCAGAGAGGGAGGCACATTTGCAAGGTCACAAATCAATTTAAGTTCACTTTATCTAATGGAAATGATGTCTTTGGCTGTATTTCTTACTTGAAAAAAGATTTTTTTGGCAGTGTTTTGGCAGTGGTCTTTGAAAGTTTCCAATCGCTGCTCATCTGAACTGAAAAACAACTTTCATTCTGCATAGAATTGAATTACATTTTGTATTTCTGATAAAGGTCACAACCAGTCACAACCTGCTTATCATTTGTCTTTAAATGTTTGCGTTCCAGTCTTTATGCAGCCATTGTTTTCTCAACCACTGTACTCAAAGCCTCAAACCTCCCACTTCCTAAACACCATTATTTCCATTTGAATTTTTACTAAACCTGCTTCTTCAGTTGTTTAAAATAGCTCGTAATTTATCCGTCCTGTCAGAGGGCATTCATTGTAACTAAAGCTCGTTGTTTACACCGTCACCCAAGCAAAACCAGCGTCACTGGAGCCACAGCCCTACATGAGTCAGCTCAGGTCTCAGCAGCTTTGTGCTGCACCAGGTCTGGAAATGTCCAGCAGCAAAAAAAAAAACCCAACTGCCAACAAACGGTAGACACATCTGCACCACCCAGGCTTTACTTAACATTTAGCAGGTCTTAATTTAAATCCCCACATTAAAAACAACAGCAAATCTAATTTCACACATACAGCGCATGCACATGTAAGGATTTTTCAGCTTACTGTAATTATTCTTTCTCCCCCTAACCCGCACCTTTTTTTGCATGTATCCTCTACACGACCCCTTCACTTTTCCCCCATTATATTTCCTTCCTTTTCTCATTTTTTTTCTAGACTGTACTGTATACAGTCCTGCAGTTGACTGCAAGCCTCCTTCCATCTTTCTGAGCTCCAGTATGCATAATTTATGAAAAGACCCAGCTTCTCCATGAAGGCAAACTTTTTTGACAGCACAGCTGTGTCTTTAGTGCTGCACACAATTGTCCTGCATGCGATTGTGTTAATTACATGCATAAATGCTGCACACAAGCCCTGACGAACAGTACTCCCTCTTTGCTTCTGACTTGCTAATCTATGTATTCCAGTTTTGACGCCATGCTCCCCCGAACCCCATGCACGTTTTGATGAACCCTTACTTTTTGCATGGTGAAGAAACAAAGGTAAATGTCTTTATTTAATCTGCACTTCAAGAAGTTACAAAGTTTTGACCACTGTCTCCATGTCTCTCTGTGCACTTTTTTCAGTCTCCTACATCCATCATGGATGGATTTTTGTATTTCAACTAAGGTACCTCTTGGATGGTTTATCAATGGTATATAAATCATTTAGGTTTCCATTTTCTAGTTTTCAAACCTACTGGCTTAAATTGTAACATAACTGTTAGCGAGCGTAAGAAAGATGATTATCAGAGTTTTTTATTTTTGCACAAAGGAGGCTAACTTTCCCCCTCCTTGAATCTTTGTTCTTTGCAAGATAACATGCTGCACTTAATGGACAGGTACAGGAGTGGATTTGTCCTTCTCATCTAACTTTGTAACATCAGCAGAATATGCAAGGTTTATAAACTGGAGAGCTTTACACCATAACAGCCTACATTTCCCCAGTACTCATAAAGTATATCAGTGCCCATAAAGCACTGAAAAACCTTTTATTTACCATCAGTCAGGCAAAATCTAGTGGTGTTGTAGTGGAGAGGAATAGAAAGTAGTCTTTTATGGTAACTTTGTTAGAATAAGGTCCAAGGCAAGTGAGATACAACTAAATGCTTAGATAACAGTAATAGTTTTATAACACTCCAGCTCCTCTGTATCTAATTTTAAACTAAAACATTTCACTTGTCAGTAGAGGCACCTGATCATAAATCATAAAGTGTAGTCACGTTGTCATATTTTGTTGCAAATCTTATCCAGGTGCTTCGAACGGGATAACCTTACCTGTAATATCCTCTGTCTGTGGTTTGACCTCGCTGCGTTCACTCACTACAGACACATGTGAAAACGGCGATGATTTAAAAATAATTCAGTTTTCTTCTGCTAGCCTTCAGGAGTTTGGAAGCAGTAGTATTTCTGAGGTCACGCAGTTACAAACTATGTCTAAACAAATCTTGACAGAGTTAATCTCAGTTTACTCCAAAGGAGTTCAGGATCTTTAACACACTGTATAAGGAGGGGGCTTATCCAGAGCCTGTCATGACTCTGTTTCATACTGATAATACAGGAGATTTGGCTTAAAGTTAGAACTTTAGTTATGACTTGAGTAGTGAATATAATTTTTCAGTAGAAATAATTCAGAGCAGAAGGCTAACCAAAGCCATATTTAATAAGGTTCTTCTTTGGGGAACTGATTATAGCTTGGGGATGAAATATTTGCCTGATGGCAAATTACATCTGAATTTATTGTGCATTTATGCTGGCAGTCATATTGTATTCAGAAACACTTTTTTTGACCTTTTAAATATGACTTTAGGTTCTACAAAAACTAGAAAAAAAGAACTTTGAAATGAGATCAGATGAATTGTGGTATTGATGTCTACAATGTGATTTAGATTTAGTGTATAAAGATTTGAGGTTGCTTTGGCCTTGAAAATGTTCTTTTCTGTCAACTTCTGCCAGTGAGTAAACTCATTCAGCATTTCCACTCTCAGTCATAGCACAGCTTCACAACTCCAGTAAGTGTGAGTGGGTGGTTCCACTCTGTCAGGTGCATATCAGGTTTCTCAAGGAAGACCATTTGGCCCAGGGGCTCTCTCACTGGTGTGGATGTCCTCTTAATGGGCGCCCATTCAGTGCCCTAATCGAGCCCTTTATCAACCCCGGCTAACACCGTGGCGATCATAGCAGAAAAAGCCTGGAGCGACTGTGCTTGCTTTGTCCAGGCCAACTGGAGCGTAAAAGCTTTGACAATGACAATGCAGCTGGGAGAGAGAAAGAGAGAGAGAGAGAAATGTGGAGGGAGACATTTCTCATTCCTTACGCAGTTAAGGAGCCAGCCTTCAGCTCAGAGACCGGATTTTCACATGTTTACTCTTTCGTGATAGCATCTATTTGACCTTTGACCCCCACCAGCACAAGCTATGAGCATTGAGGTTGCTGTCTTTCTTTCCTTTTGGTCATTAAAGTTGTGAGGCGTCAAGGGAAAAATTTTAAGGGAAGGCACATTTCTGTATGGCTAACTCATTTAAATCACTTGACCTCACCAGAAACAAAGAATGCTGAAATTGTTCAGGTTTCGAAGTTCAAACCTTTAATGTGAAAAGGAGCTAGCAGGCAAATCATTACTAAAAAGACACGCAGCACTCAGACCAGATTTCGCTGCAATTAGGCTGTCCCAAACACATTGTGAAGATTTTTTTTTTTTTCTTCAAGCACTTTCTCAGAGGACGCCCAAATTGCCTGAGATATCTGCTGTAAAATTAGGTCAGAAAATATTGTGTAGCGTAAGTTTGCAATAAGATGAAAAGGCTTTTTAATAACTGCTTCTTTTTTGCCCTCTTTGATGTAGAATGAAGGGCTCCGATTGGCTGGTCTTCAGATGAATGACTGATACACAGTGATAATCCCAAACACTGGAGGGTTCAAAGGACTCGCTAATATATGCGACACTATCAACATTAAAATGATCTGTGTATCTCATTTTTTAATAACACAGTGGGGGTATTGGGGTTAAACAGGGATTTGGATGGGGGGCTACCCAAGAACCCTCTAATATGTTTTTATGCAAACTATTTGATAACCTTCCATGTAATTACTTGATATTTCACTTGCACACCATCCTTTTATATGAGTGTTTGTAGCACTGCCTAATTAAAATATATATATAGGTATAGATAGATAGATATATTTTCCACTTAGTGGATGCCACATTTTTGGGGGGCCATAATAATATTCTCACAGTAATATTCACATAGGCAGTGTTATCTTTCACATTAAAATAAGAGCTGTAGCCTAATGACCGTCATACACCTAGTTTTTTGAAAGCTACTTAATCAAAATTACAAGGTCAGGTTTCGAGATTATTGTTTTAGCCTAAATTATTGATATAATTTGAATAAACGTTTGACTTGCTTCTGACTCCATATCCATACTCTACTGAGACAGAGAGCAAGGTGTCACTTTGAACACCATGTCTACTAGGGGGGAAAGCAATCAGTCCCACAATGTGTAACTGAGAGCTTACAGCTTGTTCATTACATGGGGTGTAATCCAGTGTTTCTATGTCAGATGCGCTTGTAATTTAACTATATCAGTTGCTCACAGCCACTGGATCCACTGTAGACTACGTTCTGGGACAGCAGCATGGACGTGGCTATTGGGACATCACCCATTGGTTTGTCTGGTTTCGAAGCCTCGAGACAAGTGAATACATGTTCGCCATCTTGGTTGCAAAAAATTGAATACGATGAGCAGGGGCAGGTCTGACTGTGAAACTGCACACATATCGGGTAACAACTTGTCAGCCAATGAACGTGTAGTTTTAATAATTGCAGATAATCCAATAATTGACCAAGGTTTACAAACTATAGAATTTCTTATCTTATTTTATCTTGTTTGACCCCAAATGAGTGACTGACTCCATAAACACGACAGGAAAGTGTACAGAGGTTCAAACACAGCTATCACCATCTGGCCGTCAAATGGAATGCAGGTTTAAGGCATTTCTGAACTGGGTTGATTTTTTTTTTTTTTTTAAACATCCTGGAAGCTACATCCATGTTTTATACTATCTTTGGACATTGTTAGCAAAGCATTGATATTTTATTTTTTATTTTTTTTTGTATTGCATTTGCATGCAATGCTATTCTCTACATTTTGCTAGCAGTGGGGAAAAACTGAGTATGTTGTTAGTGCAACTAATTTAACAGCTGCATGGCATTTTGGCAACGCAAGAAAGTCTTTCTTTGACCTTAAGGTCCAATAATGATTTGGTAGAAAGTGAAAACTACGAATAGGAAATTACACCCATTCCATAGCACCAGCAGGTGTAAAGGCAAGTACACAAAGGTGGTGCTGAAGTGACTGATTTTGATATGCTGTGCTTATTCGAATACTGATCCTTTACTTTACGCAAGAATTGGCCACAGTGTTTGCATGAGTAGCACAATAACGGCTGGCAATAGAGTAGAGGCCATAGTTATCATAAGAATAAGGGAAATTTAACTAGCTGTTGCTTGTTAGATTGAAAAAAGTTTTGCCAATTAGTTTTTGTGCTACCTGTGCTGCATGCGAGTCAATGCCGTGTGTGGGCAGTGCAGACAATACAGCCCTTTCTTCCTGAAACAAATATTCAGACAGTTCTCTCAGAAGAAGCCTTGCTCTCCGCTTGCTGTAGCCTCTCAGTACAAGATGTGCTCTTTAATTGCCAGTTCTGCTCTTTGAAAAGGCATACATGGGTGGCACAGCTCGTCTGACCTGTACTGCAAATCCTGCTTAAAACTGAGTCATTTTCAACTCTTTTTCTTCTATAAAGTGACATGCTTGTGTTTCTCTTCTGTTTGTGTTCCTTCTGAACTGACTCCCTCAGTTCCACTTCACTTCATCATTTTGGTGTTTGAACTTTCATTAGAAGTAGATAACAGAGAGTTCAGGGACTTTATTGGATCGTGACCTGTCTCGCATGCCCTTATCTGAGGAGTATATATCGTACTGTTACCTCAGGTACTTGTATTAACACAGTACACTGGGTACTTTTTGATCAATAAATAGCAGTTTGTAAAGGGCAGCCAGAACATCAGTGGAACACAGTCTCTCTCTTAAACTGTTACAATATCAGAGAGGCTTTGAAATCAGACCTACAATACTCCTGCTCTTGTCCTGTTTAACCAGCTCCTCTATGGCCAGAGCAGAAAAGCCTGCCTTTATTGCCCAAAGTGGACATTACAAGTGACAAAAGCTCTTTTTCCCATTTTGATTTTTGATTTTCATGAAGATGGGGTACAAAGAAGATATGCTTTTTTCTTTTTTTCTTTTTTTTTAAGAATTTCACCTTTTTATTTGCTTCTTTTGCAATGCAGTGCACTCTTTACTGGAGGGAAAGTGTGTGGATGAGTATCTGCGTGCTACTGTTGCCAAGCCCAACAGCAGACAATGCAGTATGTGTGCCCCAGATACAGCCTTTTATTCTGCTACCTAGCAAATGAAGAATGTGTAGATGATCATGAATTTCTCATGAGTTATGCTGTTGAGCTCTTATTTAATGATAGCCATGCTGGGGTGGGTTCTGAACCTCTCACTCGTCTCCCTCCTCATCACCTCTGATGAATGGGAAAACAAGTAAAGAGAGAAGGTTCCCTTTAGTTGCTCTAGAAATGTCTTTTGCTGTGCAGTCTCTCAGAAACTGCAACATAGACACAAACTCTACAAGCCACAGTTTCACTTCCGAGTCTGTGATGTATGGCCTGCTGCTCTTCTTGTCAGATGGCCTACTACACTGAACACTCACCTACAGCACGCTACAAAACAGCTTTTCTCCAAATGGCACAGCACCGAATATACAAACACTGTCAGGTCTGCCTGCCGTGTGAAAAATGGGCTTTATGTTGCCTCTGCCTGCTTGGCCCAAAAGACTCCTCTCTAGATTAAAACCTCGGCACACCGAGCCCCCTTCACACTACAGCAGGCCCTGACTCATTCCAATCTGACGCTCATTTCAGTCCTCATTTCCTTTACATTATATACACCATTAAGTATATTAAGCCAAAAGCCAGCCAGTGCACTGTCCCATGAACTTAATGATAAAGCCATCTGTGTGCATCTTCATTTCTCAGCAAGCAGGTGCACAAAGGCAGGTTGGGGGAGGAGGGAGGGGGCTGCGTAGTCACAATATAGCGACATTTAATATCATTTAAAGTATTGCATAGTAAAGGAGACTTCAGTCAGTGCCATGCTAGCAGCTCCAAGAAGCACAGTGGTTCTTTGGGCCAAGCTCAAAGAAGAGAGAGACCCAAGATAGGGTTCTCTTTTGACCTCTTAAACTTATGGCTCTTCTCTTCCATCTGTCACTCATTGCTTAATGAAAATGGCTCAGACACATGTCCTGCCCCAGAGGGGGCCTCCTCCCTTTTTGCCCTGTACACAGACTACGAGTGAACTGCAAACAGAAATCATAAATCTTTCAGGACCCAAAACTCTTGTATCTCGCAGATTCTAAATAATCTTTTGCAGATAGCTCCTTGTAGAGATTAACTCAAAACTAACACACTAATGTCTATTGTGAAACATGTTTACTGTGTTTGTCATCTTAAGTTGTATTCCCAAAGGAGTAGCATTACCAGAGGATCTCATCCACACGAGATCAGCAAAGTCTGTGATTTGCTTAAACTGTCTGATATCTTTGGTCTGCATTATAAACCTAGCTCACCTGCTGCATAATAACTTTTGAACTTGATGAAAGACAGAAAAATGTATTACTGTATTTGAGTTTGCTATTCGTGTGAGTGGGTCTTCATGTTGCTACGTAGCAACATGAGCCCTCCTCAAATTTGCACACAAAATGCAGTAGAATTTTTACTTTATAAATTACAAACTTATAAAAAAAACATGTGCATGGCATCAGAAACACCATTTGCAGTTATTACAAAAAAAAAAAAAATTAAAAAACTATGGTTCCCAGGTAATACTAGTGTTGTGCAAATAGGTTTTTGAGCCTAGTATATTGGCTCTGGCATGAGACACAGGTAATCATTCGTTTTACACATTTTTAAAAAATTTATCAATGAAAATTTAAGGATTACTAGAGTTGCTAAGGCTTTTTCTGGAGAGTACTCATGTTTTTATGATGCATACCAAACGCCAAATCATATCTATATATTAGTTTTTCAGCTGTGTTGATGTGAACTTTACATATGTATTCTTCTAACTTTTATTCATGCTCTCCTCTCCAATTATCTTGGGGTCATTCAGTTTTGTCCTGATCTATTTATTCACTCCTGTGTATGTTTGTACCATTACTATTATTAGCTTGCTGTTGGCATCTACTATAATGACCTCTAGCTGTCTAGTAGTGGCATTCAGTGTCTTTCCCGACCTTTCACCCAGTGCCAAGCAGCCGATTACACACATACGTGCACTTCACATGTCCTCACATACTCTTCTGCTCTTTCCTGTCTTTGCTGCGGCTTCTTTCTTTCTACTCGACCGTTCTTTCAGCACAAGTACGAGTGGTCACACAGCCCGCTGCTCATGTTACTCGCCGTGTGCCCATCTGGCAGTGCCCTGCTCTCCTGGCCCTGCTTCTGTGTTTCCAGCTGTCCCCTGGTTATCACTCTCTCTGTCTCTCTGTCCACTGGCTGCCAGTAACCGGAGCGCTCTGCTTCTTTCTCCATCTAGCGACCTCGCTTATTATAGGATAAGTCTTCATCCTATAATAACACATCTCTCTTTCCCTTCTTTGTCATCTTGCTTTCTACTGTCTATTTCTGTTTCAAATCTTTTAGGACAACAGTCTTTTTTTTCCCCCTATTTCTGGCGCTTTTACTGCAGAATTTATTTTGCTGCACTGCTGTCTGTCATCCCGCTGCTCGTCCAGCTGTCTTGCTATCTTTCTATATGAGTATGTAACCCGATCAGGTTCAGTGTGTGAGCACTGCTCTGGTTATATTCACTTCAAAAAGATTACTCTTGTCCTTCGTAGCTTGTATGCCAGCCCCTTTTTTTAAAAATTTCTTTTACACCTCTCACAGTGTTAGCCTGCTGGTTGGGCTTATTAACTCAGGGGCTCATCCACGTATCCATTTTTCTGGGTACTATTAGTCTCTGTGCAAGCTTCTAATGCAAACAAAAGTTGCTGAAATACTCCAGTGCCAACCGAAGTAGTGAATGGGCCAAAAAAAACAAAAAAAAAGAAAGCAACCAGCCGTTTTGCTGATCCGCCTTTCCCTAGATGACTTAAAGCTTTCAGACAATTTAGATACACTTAAGTGTTTGCAGTAAGAATGTTTGGTACATCCCCAATGCATTACACACCCTCTCCCTACACCAACCCTACCTCTGCCCACTTACTATGCACATGAAGCACTTACACACTCTGTCACACTCCATCATGGTCTCTAATAGGGTCTGGCCTGATGGAGTGGACGGGCATGCTCAGCAGACAGTGGGAGAGTGAATCTATATTCAGTCTCTGCACTTCTTCCTCTTCTTCTGGAGCCTGATGAACTCAAGGGATTCTGTGGTGCCAATAAACACCCTCTGATCTATGGAGGCACTCTCTCTGGAATGCAATACTCCTTGGGGCATGGACTTTTTCTTTGTGAAGGTGCAGTGTGTATGAGTGGTTATTTTTCGTTTGTGTGTCTGATACAGAAAAAGGTCCAGTGGTTTAGTGCATGTCTAAATGCAT
>VVHJ01050326.1:14224-39953 GCA_015107715.1 Tylochromis polylepis | reverse complement strand
AGCTTTGGATTCTGGGAAATCTGAAAGAAAGCACGAGAGTCAAAGAGTTTAAAACAAGAGAAATCTGGTTTACAGAAGCACATTTTCACCACAGAGAGAGAGAGAGAGAGCGAGAGAGCGAGAGCGAGCGAGAGAGAGAGCGAGAGCGAGAGCGAGCGAGAGCGAGAGCGAGAGAGAGAGAGAGCGCGAGAGAGAGAGAGAGAGCGCGAACGAGAGAGAGAGCGCGAACGAGCGAGAGCGAGAGAGAGCGAGAGCGAGAGCGAGAGAGAACGAGAGAGAGTGAGAACGAGAGAGAGCGCGAGAGAGAGGACATTATTATTATTATTATTGGTTTTTTCACTGAGTCCATTAAAGAAAAACTTCTACACTAATTAAACGACAGAAAAACTACAAACTAGAAGTTTTTCTGTTATTTAAATGTTTATCTACTACTTTATTACTTTGTTGTAGTATGAATGACCACCGGGGAGATCTATATCTGTATAAACATTTTTTTTTAAACTTATAGAAACATTTCAGGGTCCAAACTTTATGCCCTCCTTTATGGTTTTCAAATCCTTTCAGTGGTCCAGACTGGATTCTTTCCCAGGCCCATTCTGGCCCGCGGGCCTTATGTTTGACTTCCCTTTTAGATAGCGGTGGCTAGCTGAACGCGCCGATGAGAGGAAACGAGCTCCGTGGCAAAGAAGAATTTAAAGAGTCTCAGCTGTAATCAGCAGGCGTCAGCATCCAATCACGGCTCAGAGGTCAGAGTTCGCCTCGGTCAGCTGACTGACCGCTTCGGCCTGGCGTGGATCTGCAAACCTGCTGCAGACTCTCACCTCTGATGATGCTGAAGAGCTCGTCAATCCTCATGTTGACGTAGATCCTGCAGAAGAACTGATGCATGTGGCACCTCCACTGCTTCAGCACCGAGCCGCCGCCCGGGACCGCCAGGACGCCGGGGGCCGCCAGGAGCGAAGCGGCGTCTCCGTCCACCTCACTGGCAAACACTTTAGCCAGCCAGCCCAGCACCAGCTCCAACCACTGCTCACACACACACACACACACACACTCTCTGTAAATGAAGAGCCGGTGACAGCGAGTTTCAGCGTAAACAGATGCTGCAGATGTTTCACCTCCTGGAACTCCAGCAGGAAGGAGCGCTCGTACTCGCCCCGGCACAGCTGCTCCATCCGCATCTCGATGAGCTTGTGGAGGATGGTGGTGACGGCCTCGGAGCTCACCCACTCCAGCAGCTGCAGCTTCGACCTGGAGACAGCCAATCGGACGTCAGCGTTGGAGAACAAACAGCTGATCCGAGCCACGCTTCAGCATCGTAAATAAAACTGTTAGAAATGATCTAATATTTATTTGTTTGGGTCAAATATTTGTTTCACTTTTTTAATTTACTGACTTATTGTTTAATTGGACATTACTTTGTTTTTACTCACTGGATTATTTTGGTGTTGAATTCTTATTTATTTAATTTTATTGACACTTATTCATTCTTCACATTATTATGTTTTTTATTTTCATATTAATTAATCAATTAGTGTGTGTTAATATATGTATTTATATTTTTATTCACATATTTATTTACTGTTTTAATAAATCTGAGTTTATTCAATTATATTTTATTGAAATTTGCCTCTGTTTAAATGACTTTTTACTTAATTACTGCTTTCTAATAAATAAAAAATAAAATAAATCAATAAAAATACATTTGAGATTTCCTTGAGTCATTTTAATTGAGATATTTATCATTTATTTACATGTAATGGCATTATTTTAATTTAATTTTTTTACTTTGAAAATTCAGAGAAATGATGCCAACTTCCTGCCTGGTTACGTTGATTGTTTCAAATTAAAAGCCTGACTCACAGGATGTGGCTGAGCTCCTGCAGGTGTTCCAGGGCCTGCTGACACCAGCACTGCTGCACGGGGACCCAGCAGCCCCGGCAGGCCCCACCCTCGGGGCCATCGGGAGCCTCTGTGGCGTCCTCGCCGCCGCCCTCCCGGTTCATGTAGACAGAGAAGGTCCGGCTGTAAAACTCCAGCACTCGCTCCTGGAGGACGGGAGCAGGGGAGAAGAGGAGGAGGGCCCTGATGGTGGTGAAGGCTCGCTCCTGGAGGGCTTTGGATCCTGGGCCACACAGACCTCCACGGCCCTCATCCTGCCACGCCCCCAGCTTCTCCAAACCAGCTGTGAGGAGGAAGAGGAGAAGTTTGAATGCTGCTCACAGAGAAAACCCATCAACTCTCTGACGGTCCACTCACCCAGAAAAGGTTCCAGCCGGTCCAGCAGAGTCCTGAAGGCCGCGAGCAGAACCCAGGCCCTGTCCTTCTCCTCGATCTCGTTCTCCGGCTGCTTGAGGCCAAACCAGAACTCGGGAACCACGCAGGAGGACAGACGCATCTGCAGCGTCTCCAGCAGCCAGCTGCCCAGCAGCCGGCCCAGACCCCAATCGTTCAGCAGGGCCAGCGAGTCTGAGAGGCTCTGCTCTGACGCCGAGCTGCCCGGAGACGCCTGAACGCAACCAAAACACCTCGTTACACAAACATAGCTTCACCTGGAGGCACAGGTGCTGGTGATGGCTGACAGGGTTTGTTCCCTGTGAGTTTCAGTTTTGATTTCTTAGACTGAACATCAGAGCGTCAACCACGAGATTGGAGGAGACCAAAGCTGAGTTTGTGTCTCAACTTTGCTCTTTTGTTAAATGTCACTAATCTCTGTGGTTGTTTTGCTTCTTTTTGACCTGATCTGCATCTTGCTCCGAGTCTCTGTGCGCTCCCTTTGCACTTGTTCTTTTAAATCTGTGTTCATTTGACATTTTTTACTGTTTGAATTTGTGTTGCTGTGTGGTCCTTCTCTAACTGTGAAAGTTCAGTTTTGCACACACTTGTTTCACCTTTGTGTTCATTTTTATTCGCTTTGCTTTGTAACTTGTAAGTTTGATTGTTTATGGACATTTAATGATTTTCCAACAAAAACGTCACTCTCATCAGTTGCTCTGACTGGAAACAGTTTCTTTACATTTGAGCAATAATAACCAATAATGAATTCAGCAGGAAGCAGACAGAGGAAACAACACAGATTGGGACCATTAAGAAGACATCGACACATACAAGCCGAATTTAACCGAATACTTCTCCTGATTAATGTAAAGTCTTAAAACCTCTCAAATTGATAACAAACCCCAGCTACGACCAAGAAAACGTTAAATCGAGAGATTTTTGAATGGAGTTCGGTAGCTCGTTATGCTACACTCATTTAGCTGCAGGAGTCCAGAGTCGGAGGCCACTCACCAGTGCCGCAGTGACAGTTTCCCAGGCTTCAGCGACCCCGGGATCCGGTCCGGATCCAGACATCTCCACTGAGTCCGGTTCCATCGCACTTTCCTCCATTTTCTCAGAGTTTTCTTCACAAAACGCGAAGCAGCTTCTCAGAGTCCCACATTTAAACTCTGGAGGTTTTATCCGGTTATAACGTCGCTCCGGAACATCTACAAACACACTTCATGTTTCCGGCGGGTATTACTTACGTCCGACAATAATATTGACTAAAATAAGCCCCAGTTTCTGTTATTAGTCTGAACTAAAGCTACATGTTCTTCAGGCTCGCGGGTATACTACTTCTTCTTCTCGTGATTTTGACGCCAAGGCGCCGTATACTGCTCTCTACTGTCGGACAGTGGACATTAGAAGGCTCGCAAAAACAGCATAAGTTTACTTCCGGTGGATAAATTTGAAATAAAACTAAGACTAAATTAATTGCAGTTGCGTTCTGTGACCACTAGAGGGTAATATTTACAGTCTGTGGAATATAATAAGCACGGGATTTTGTTTATTTGCATTTATATATATGTACATTTTCAGTTCTTCTGAATTTATTTTAAAGGTAAAAAGTAAAGTTAACATGTATTTGTATAAGTCAGTTTTGAATCAGAGTTTTAAATAAAAATATTTTAATTAATAAACATATTTTGAACACACCAACTCTCTCACTGTGGTTTTCTTTTTTGTTCGAGATCACATGAAGTTTGTTGTCTTTTATTAATAACGATCTAAAGGTTTCACAGCCTCAGTGTAGTTTTTCAGTGTGTGATGTGTACTGTGATAAATGTCCGAGAAACCTGTCAACAAAAATCTTGTAAATTTTGTTGTTTAGCGTGGTCTGTTTTGCGATGCTTTTATTCTGAAAGGTCACTGTGTATACGCCATCTCCGGTTAGCCACAGCTAGCTGTTGCCGGCTCGCACAGCATCATGACGGCGGCCGAGTGCGAGTGAGTTTGTTGGCTGAGTGTGTGAAGTGTGACTTGTAAGCTTCTTTAATGTCGTGTCAGCGTGTGTGTGACCCGCGGTTAACCCGCTCAGTGCTGCCGCGCAGTAAAATCTGACCGCAGGTCTGCTGCTGCGTCGAGCTACCATGCTAACGCTAATTTTAGCCGGTTATGAAATGTCGCAGAGATTCAGCCGCACACGCTAACTGCGCCGTTTTCTTTCCGCAGCGTGCAGTCTGAGATCGAGGTGCTGCAGTCCATCTACCTGGACGAGCTGCAGGTGGACAGGAGAGAGGACAGGTGAGCTAACAGCAGCTGGGTTAGCTTCAGTGCTGGTTGATGCCGCACAGGTGTGAAATCTCTTCAGAAAAGTCCTGCGGGGAACCAACTGTACCCCACCTTTCAGTAGAACCTCCTTTAACAGCAGTGAGTTGCAGTGGCGGTTTGCTGTGTGGCTGCATCAGCCTGTCGCGTCTCTGTGGAGGAATTTTGTCCTCTCAGCTCTCTGAAGGTCCCAGCACAGCCTCTCAGTCAGCCTGAGGTCTGGACTCTGGATCACTGCAGCTCCTTGTTTTTTAACTTGAAGATTTGTTGCTGTGCTCGGGATCATCGGTCTGTTGATGACCCAGTTTGGCCACTCATGGTCCACTCAGTGACTGCAAGGTGTCCAAATCATCCTCGGACATTTGACATTTGTCCTCAGTGTTGTGTTAACATCAGCTCCAGACCTGCTCACACTCGATCAGTTAATCATGCCTTTGATTAGCAGCACCTGGCTGATACTTACCCTCTGAGTCACATGACCGTGTTTGCGTCTCACGGCAGGCATTTTGAAGCGTTAGTCTTCATTCATTTTGCTTTCGATGATCAGAGGAGACACAAAATCTGCATTTGCATCTCTGAGGTCCAGATGTGGCCAGTGGTGTACCACATTTGGATTTGTGGCCTTGATGATTATATGTGACACAGACTGCTACGTGCCAAAGCTCCAGGAGCAGCATGCTGTAGGATCACAAGTCTGAGTAAAACTCACTTTAAAAAAATTCTGACTTTGCTTCAAATTAGTTTAAAAAGTTTTTTTTTTCCTAAAGTTGGAAAAAAAAATCATCTTTACATTTAAAAAAGTGTCACTTCAGGACTCTGAGAGTGTCCCGTCTCTCTGTTAATGCTTCTGACTGCGTTTTGAGGAAGTGATGTTAAATTCACAGATTTTTCAATGGAGTTTGGTAGAGAGAGTTTGCACAGAGTTCTGTGATGGGTGATGCAGTTTTGCTTTTTGTTTCAGGGGCTGGGAGGTGAGCCTGGACCTGTACCCGTCCACGGCCGAGGACTCCGTCTCACAGTTCGTCCGGCTCACGCTGACTTTGAGCCTCGATCAGCAGGTTCGGCCTTCACGGGCTCAGCTCGTAGAAACGTTTGTGAAGTGCTGAGACAGAAACATGGTGGATGGTTTATTAACAGCCATGTGCTGTGAGGGATGAAACTGCTCATTTTTACATTTTTGGTGTCAACAAATCTCATGATCACGGTTCATAGTCACATGACACTCAAGAGTCCAGCTGACATCCTTCTGCAGTTTTCAGTGACCTGAAATCAATGATTTCTTCTTCTTCTGTGTTTAGTATCCCTCATCGTCTCCGGGGATCTCCATCCGTAACCCCCGCGGGCTTTCTGACGACAAAGTCAGCAGGTGAGGAAGTGACTCATCTCTCAGCGTCAGTCCCTTCTGCTCAGAAACTCTCAGCGCTGAGTGTAAAACCTTCTGATTCTTCTCTCTTAGTGTCCAAAAGTGTCTTCAGCTCGAGGCTCAGTCCTGTCTGGGTTCGCCCATGTTGTATCAGCTCATTGAGGTTGTTATAAGTGGTGTTTGTTTCTTATTAGGATAAAAATGTGTCATTTCGCTGGGTTTATCTTAAAGTTTTGCTCTGATCTTTCTCCTGCAGAAAGCTAAAGAAATCCTGACTGAAAGCAATATTCCTCATGGGAACTGTGTCATTTGTCTCTACGGCTTTAAGGTGAGTCGCTTCCCTCCGTCAGAGTTTGGTGTTCACGCTTTAAATGTGGCTGGATTCCTGTGTTAAATGCTTCCCACGGGGCTGTTTATACACTTGTGGTCTTCGTCACAGCTCTTGGTTGCCTAAGTCTTACCTCAGGTTGTGTTCTGAGGTGATTTCAGCTCTTTCCGTCTTTGCTCGTGTCTCCGTGTCTGCTCTTCTTTCTCTGGTTGCCGTCTCCGTACGGCTGCGGTGAGAGTTTGGTTTGGACTTTAAGTCGTGCTTGTTTTTGGTGGGAGCTGGACTCCAGCAGCGCTGCCCTGTGTCACCTGTTCTGTGACTTTTATGGACAAAATTTGTAGATGCAGCCAGACGGGTGGAGCGTCTCCGCTTTGGTGGCCTCAGCGTAGCGTCTGTGCTTTGTGCAGATGAGGTGGTTCTGTGGCTTCGTCAGACAAGGACCTCCAGCTGTCAGAGAGAATCAGCACCTCCGTGTCTGACACCGTGATTCTCATGAAAAAGGGTGGAGGGCCCACTCACAGGAAATAAGTTCCTGCCCCAGGTGGAGGAACTGAGGGTGGCTGCTCTTTCATCACAACAGATCAGGACAGGACCAAAGTGTGAAGGTGAAGCTGCTGACTTACTGCTCCGTCTCCGTCTCCTCTCTTATCTGTGACCATGAGCTGTGGGCGGTGAGGAGGCTGAGGATGTGAGTTGTGTCTGTAGGGCGTGGACTCAGCTTAATGCCTGAATTATGCTTCTGTGGGAAATCTACACCCTAACTTACCTCATCGCTGTGCTTGGACTGGTGCCTGTGGTGGGTGGGCTGGTGGGTGGAACTAGGCCATTAAAATTACAAGTAAATTATTTACCAGGAACATCTGTGGTGTGTGGGCGTTTTATTTTTTTATGGCAGCTGATTAAACAGGATTACAAACCAGTCAGATGACTGAGTGTGCAGGTTGGCGTCCTCGTGTTTGTGCAGAACGTGGTTAAACATGGCGGTCGAGCGGTTATACGTCCGTTTACTTCAACGCGGCCGTCGCGCTTCTGCTCGTTTTCTACATCCGAGCGCTGCAGGGCTGTGCTTGAAGCACGGCGCCCATCTGCTTACTTTCAACCTCGCTTGTTTGCAGCTTGATGTCACAGAGAGAGCCAGCCGCCATCATCATCATCATCATCTAGTTAACTGGCGTGAATAACCATCAACCAGTCAGTATGTCTGGTGCTTCGCCTCTTTGAAAAGTGACACAATTCAGACAAAGATTTTTGGGAGTTTTTTTTGTCTTGAATTTGTTGTTTTGGATATTCAACAATCCTCCTGACCCAGAAAGAGACGCCTGAACATTTTTTGTGAGTGACTGTTTGGTCTGTAGTTGGTTCCTGAAATGGTGCCTACTCGGATCAGCTCGACTCAACGCTGTTTTTAGGGTTTTCCATTAGTACCTGTTCCCAGGTAGTTTTTTAGTACCTAGTCGGCCGGAGTTCCAAGTGATCTGAGCAAATCTGAAAATGTGACATCAGCAGATTGCATGCTGCCGATTGGCCAGTCAGTAGCATCGCTCGATTGTTGTGTTGTTGCTATAACAACCCCAAGCACATTAGGCAGCGCTCAGTTGTACTGGAAAACGACAGAAACGGAGTAGAGTCTAGCTGTAAGTACTAGTGGAAAAGAAGCATGAGTAAACTCGTTCATGCTTTTGGCTTTCAGGAGGGAGAGACGTTCACCAAGACGAGCTGCTACCACTACTTCCACTCCCACTGCCTCGGCCGCTATGTGAGCCACTCTGAGAGGGAGCTCCGGCAGAGGGAGAAGGAGTTGGAGGAGGACAAGACCAGAGACCGAGCGGACCACCAGGTCGGACGTCAGCAGCTGCACCGATGATTAATCGCTTTGATCAGAGACGTTCTGACTCTGTCTTTGATTCTTCTGACAGGAGCTCACCGTGGTGTGTCCCGTGTGCAGAGAGCCTCTGACGTATGACGTCACTCAGCTTCTGTCATCTCCTGCACCTCAGCTGCCCGAGGTAAAGCCCGTTTTTAATTCGCCTGTTAACAGATGTTTTTCTGGTGTCGCCAGTAAACGTTACCGGGCTTCGTGTTTGTTCTCTCAGCTCGATGAGGCAGCGATCGGTTCAGACTTTCAGCAGAAGTGGTGTGAACTCCAGAAGCTTTTGGAAAGTCAGAGGTCTAGAGGAGGGATCATTGACCCCGAAGTGGAGTCCAACCGTTTTCTCATCCACATCAACGAGGTAAGAATGTACATAAGGCACTAGGTCCCTGTCTGCAGTGGTCTGCAGGAGCGTTTAGGGGTGCAAACAGGGGTAACGGCAAAGGATGCATCCTAAACCTAACTGCACACACCAGAGTTCAGAGAGTGTCAAAGTAACCTTTGTGAGCCAAACACAGTTTGTTTTTTTTTCCTACTCTTGGCTCTGTGTTATCATCCAGAGGGGATTTACTTTATATGGTCATGTCAGGCAGAGATATTCAGAGATTCTTTTTTTGAGGAGCAGCCAATCAGAAGAGTTGACTTAGAGGAGGAACAACACCACTTGGTAACTGGAAATAAGCAGAACAAGTTGTCTTTAATGTATAACAAAGTGTTTTGAATGTATTCAATGTACAAAAACATTTTTTAACATTCGTAGGCTCCACCTGCTGCTGAAAATGGAAATCTGGATGTCGATGACCCTCCAGGCCCTCCAATCTCCTCAGCCTCTAACTTTCCCTCTGAAACTGGTGACAAAGCAGACCAGTTTGTTCCCGGGCTTTCCCACTGTAAAGGTGTTCAGGGACAGAGGCATCAGCACCAGGTGAGGGGGCAGAGAAGAGGAGGGAGGTCCAGACCCCATCACGAGAGCGTCGCCCCCATCACAGAGGACCTGGACAAACTCTCTCTGTCTTCAGACTGTACTGAAAAGCCAGCAAAAGCTAAAGCTCAGGGTGATCATGGCCAGCAAGTGCAAGGAAACCCAGAACTATGTCCCTCAAAGACAGACGGGGGTGTCGAGACAATGGAACAAGAGGTGCAGGTGCCCACATGTCAGTCGGGTCTGGAAACGGAGTTCCCAAAAGATGCTGCAGATTCTGCAGACAGTCGAGGCCATCGTGGAAGGAGAAGAGGCCACTACAGACCTGCCCCACATTCCGGGGCTGCTGGACCTCCACGGCACCACTGGGACGATCGTGGCTCCAGGAGCAGAGGAGGAGCCAATAACCTGTGGGGGAGAGGACGCGGTCCCCGTCGTGGTCACGGCAGGGGCTTCCAGCAGAAGGTGGTGGAGAGGGGAAGAGAGGAGGTGCTATGACAAAGGGCGACAGGAGGGCCAATGAACAAACTTACATGTGCCTCCATTATCAGTGTGCATAGATCAAAGCCCTGCAGCAGAAAAGACGTTCACTGTAGTGTCCTATCCTCCTGTCCATCGCCATCACCCTGCGCTTTGGTACGCACTTTCATGCATGCTGTCAGGTCCAGATGGTTGTTGCTTTATGTTGTGGCACTATATAAATTAAAAGAAGTACAAATCAAAATTTCTCTGGATGGTAACCTTGGTGTTGTGTCTTTCTCTTAGTTCAGTAAATCATGCCTGCTGCACCAAACAGGAAGTCTTGCCTTTGATATCCATTAACTGGATGTCTGTTGGCTGACCAGAAGTTCTGACACACCACAGTGATAGCAGATGGGTTCCCGCGCGAAGGTTCCAGAGACTTTCAGAGCTGATAGGAAACCCCTCTCGACCGAACATCTTCCTCAGATTGTCCCATTAGACTGACATGTACAGCAGTGTGTCATCTGCATAAAAGCAAAGAAATATAGAATGACTTGCTTATAAAGCGCAGTGGCTTGTAGACAAGCACATATCAAATCCAGAGGGCAACAGTGGGCAAATGAAGAGTTTTAAGAAGCATAAGAAGATGATTTGACTTTTAAATATGTAACAAAACTTTGATCCACCTTAACCTTAAACTACCAACAGTGCATCAATACTGGAAAACTCAAACATGCAAAAACACTACTTTCTGAAACACTGGCACATGACTGTTAATCTTCAGGTGAACTCCAGCTTGACATCTTGTAGTGATGCATGTTTGCCTCCATGGCCTGGCAGTTGAGAGGCAGTTTTGATATTTACTCTGCTCAGCAAACGGGGAGCAAAACCTAAGAATAAAAAGATCTGTGAACAGATCTGCAGTCATAAGTCACTGAGCAGGACCTGTCAAACATCAGCTTCATTGTTAATATGTCAGTTTGATATACATATGGTACTATAATTTAAAAATGCATACACAACACGATCACTTGGTACCACTTCATTTATTACATTTAAAGTATTTCAGACCCCTCATCAAACTGATGCAAAGTGTAAAAAAAAAAACCCAAAATAAAACCCAATAATAGTAACAAGCTACTCTCACATTATATTGCAGCCACATTTTAATGACACGTTGACCTGGGGGAGTTCTGAACCATCTTTCGTGGTGTATTCCTGAGCTTTAGCTTAAATCAAGTCTCAACAATCGAAAATACATAATAAAAAAAATACTAATAATAATTTTTCTTTTAAGATGTTTTATTTCATTTTTTTAAAAACTTATTTCCGTGGCTATAAATATGTTGAAATCAGCCGTTAAGCAGTGAAGCGAAATCGTCAACGTCACAGCGCTAAGGATCATGGGAGATGCAGTTGCTTTACCGCGAAAGAGGCGGATCGTAACCTGCGCCATCTTGGCAGTTTGTCCCGTTAAGGGCCGTCCCCTGTTTAAACTACGCAGAGGTGTGTGAGGCTGTTTTGAAACGTCGGAGGTTATGACTGGCGGGAGCGACTTTCACAAGAGCTACGCTAATAACAAGGACTCGGAGCCCACGATGGACGTGGACATGGATTCGAGTCATATGGAAGGCGAGCGGGGTGAGCTGGACGGCAGCATCCTGGCTGCGTGTTCCTCCAACGGCAGTGGCGGGGAGGAGGATGAGGCGGAGGCCCTCGGACGCTCCAGGGAAGCCGGGAGTTCGAGTAGCCATCACACCCCGGACGGAGGAGGGGTGCTCGGTGGCAGGGAGCAGGAGGTGTCGGTGGAAATCGGAGAGACGTATTTATGTCAAAGAGCCGATAAGACATGGCGTGAGTGAAGACCATGTTCTGCTTTTCCCTTCTGAATTTCGTTGACATGCTGGCCGTCTTATTTTTATGGACTCAGTCCTTTTGTTTTGGTGAAAAACTGACGTCAAAGAGTTAAAAATTTAAGTGACTCGCATAAAGTCCCAAACGGCGTTGGTCCAAAAACTTTACTCAGCGATCGCTTAATGACTGAAGGTTTCTGGGGCTTTCTAGAAAATTCTCTATGGATCTTTAAACAGTGACACTTTAAAAACAAATGCCCCCCCCCCTCCCCCTTTTAAAGTCAGCATAATAAACACACTAAGGTGTTTATTTTTGTTTGATTATATGTTTGCCGAATTAAATAATACCTCGATACACATAAGGTGAGATTTTAACAGCCAGATCTATACAAAGTTTATAGGTAATGAAGGCAAGGCCGCATTTAAGTCCCAGAAATGTGAAGGGAGTTCGGCAGGAAGTTGCTTGTACTGGCAGTAAGTCGTATCAGCTGATGGTTGTTGCTCCTTTCACAGACACAGCTGAGGTTATTCAGTCCAGACTGAACGAACAGGAGGGCAGAGAGGAGTTTTATGTCCACTATGTCGGGTGTAAGTACAAAAATACTTTATAATATTTTTAAATTCTCATTTATATGGCGTGTTTCTTCTCTTTAATTCATGCTCCACATTTATAACCCATGTCCTGCTGCTTCACAGCGTATCTACATCTAATTTTCTTTGGGATTCTTGCAGTCAATAGGCGACTTGACGAATGGGTGGGTAAGTCTCGCCTGGCTCTTACCAAGACGGTGAAGGACGCGGTGAGGAAGAGCACAGAGATCGGTGGCGTTGGAGATCTGGGTGACCAGCCTGAGAGGAAGATCACCCGCAACCAGAAACGCAAGCACGATGAGATCAACCATGTGCAGAAGGTATAGAGCGTGTGTGTAATAACACGAAGAGCATTAAATAAGTTAGTTTTCTAATGGAGCTTTTCTTTGCAGACATACGCAGAGATGGACCCAACGACAGCTGCACTTGAGAAGGAGCACGAGGCGGTGTGTAGTCACAACCACTTTTCTTCCACGTTTTTCCACCATTTCCAGTATTTGGTTGATAAGCTAATTGTTTCCCTCACTTTCAGATCACCAAAGTGAAGTATGTGGATAAGATCCAGATAGGAAACTTTGAGATCGATGCCTGGTACTTCTCACCGTTTCCTGAGGACTATGGGAAGCAGCCCAAGCTGTGGATCTGCGAGTACTGCCTCAAATACATGAAGTACGAGAAGACGTTCAGACATCACCTGGTCAGTCCAGCTTTCACCTCAGTTCAGGGCGTTTGGTAGTTCATGTGTTCTCATAGAGTCATAACAGCTTTTTTTTTGTTTGGGTCAGTGAACGATGGCTTTGATGGATTCTCATTAAAATGTCGCGCTAGCGTGGTTCTGTCAGCCTTCGTCGTAGTCAGGATTAATGTCAGCTGTTCATAAATCTGATCTCGTGAAATTGTGCGCTCCAGCCTGGCGGTCCTTCCAGGTGATGCCACAAAATAAGTGAAATCATCCCCATGATCAGCAAAGGGAGAGAGGCGTGACGGTAGCACACCAAAGCTAGGTGTTTCTCCGTACGCCGGCGTGTGTTGTTGCGCGTGGTGCATTAGGTGTTAACTACTCATGGATCTTGCCCCAATAGAAACAAATAAAATGCCGGTCCTGGCTTTGAAATCCCGCCCAGACTTCGGGCGTATCTTCAGAAATGTAATGCGTGTTTTTCGTGACAGCAGCGTCCCGTCGCTTCACCTGCACAAAACGGGCAGCTGAGCACACAAAAACTCGCCATGATGAAACCACTAAATCACTACCAGTCAGACTCGCTGTCACCTCCTGCTGCACTGAGACAGAGGGCATGTAAAGCACTGCTTTAAATTCCCACTTTTCCACCTCAGCCTTAATGTCTTGGTTTGAAAAGCACCGTTAGCCCTGAGGTGACCTCGCTAAGCCCCAAATCTTTTCTTTTCCTCAAAGCTTTCTGTTTTACCGGAATCTTTGCAGCAGAGGTTTAGAGCGCAACATGAACTGCAGAACGACAAAAGCCACGTTTAAAAAGGAATGCGTCAGAATTGTCTTTTAATGGAAGAAATATGACACGCTAATGTTTCCGTCTTTGTTACCTGCCTGATTTATACATCCGCAACTCATGTTTGCTGGAGTTCAGCATGTTTAGAGCTTATATTTTAATTTTGCTCTACATAAACTGTCCTTATTTTTTTTGTTGAAAGTGTCAGACTTTGCTGTTTGTCTAACCCAGCAGTGTGAAAGTCTCTTGTAGCAGCTGCAGTTAAGGCGTAAAACAAATGAATGTGTAATTTTATTCATATGTGGATCTAAATTTGTACGTTTGTCCTCGTTTTTAGTTTCACTTGTTAACTCAAACTCCTTCAGGGTTTATTTGCAGTGTCAGAAATCGTCAGCGAGCAGCGTTTGACCTTTGACCTTTTCCTCCTCAGTCACACTGTCAGTGGAGGCAGCCTCCGGGCAAAGAGATTTACAGGAGGAGCAACATATCTGTGTACGAGGTGGACGGGAGAGACCACAAGGTGAGCCCGCCTGAACACTTCTAACGCGGGTTCCTCTGCCTGCTGCTGACTGTCGGTCTCTGTCTGCAGATCTACTGTCAGAATCTGTGCCTACTAGCCAAATTATTTCTTGACCACAAGACGCTTTATTTTGACGTGGAGCCCTTCATCTTCTACATCCTCACTGAGGTCAACAAACAGGGAGCGCACATCGTCGGCTACTTCTCCAAAGTAAGTCCTCAGCGCGCGGCTCAAAGGTCGTTTCCTCGTATTCGTTTCAGCCTGATCGTCACGACGGCTTGGGTTTTATTTTTCAGGAGAAGGAGTCTCCGGACGGGAATAACGTGGCGTGTATTCTCACGCTGCCGCCTTACCAGCGCAGAGGCTACGGGAAGTTCCTGATAGCTTTCAGTAAGTGAGAGTGAGCGTCACGGGATACCAGAGCCTGCAGCTTGTGTCTGTTAACTTCTGTGTGAGGAAAAGTTTGTCATCAAAGCTTTTTGAAGACGTTTGCAGAAACGTTTCAGGCAAAACATGATTTTAAATGAGCTGACACAAATGAGTCGTTTCACGTTTGTAATAAAACCAAAAGCTGCAGTGAAATCAACGCAGAGCTCCTGAGCTCCACCAAAGAGCTGAGGTGATTGGTTCAGAGCGCACATGAATCGATAAATTAGGAGTCACTGTTTTTAATCTCGCGATGGTATCACAAGCCGATCTGGAGCCAGGCGTCCTTCAGCCTGGTAACTGTTCAAGCTACAAAACATTTGCTGTATTTGTTTGACATATTTGAATTTCTATAAAATATCCGATTTTCGTCTCCTGTAGGAGAGCTTTTGTGTGGATCGGGGCCCCGAGAGATCGAACACACTGCGACTTAAGAAAACGCCAACACATACAAAAACCCTGCTTTTGCACACAAAACACAACAGATGTTGAGTAAAATGCAGCAAACGCTTTAAAAAGACGATAACGAGACGAGCTCACAGTAAAGGCTGGTATTTTATAAATAATAATAATAATAATAATGGCTTTTTTTTCCCTTCGCTCACAGCACAGATGAGTCCGCCGCTGCTTTTAAGCGTGGCTCAGTCCAGTCCTTCGCATCTTTTGCTTTCTGTCACTTCCTCTGTCGGTCCGTCTCAGAAACGCTTCTTTTTTTCTTCTTAAGCTTTTTGCAGCGTTTTGCTTTTGTTTGACCTCTCAGGGCCACTGTAGAAAATGTAAAACTATAGTGACCTGGACGACACGGTGGTCAGGTGACCAACACTGTCACCTCACAGCACGAAGGTCCTGGGTTTGACTCCACCTCTCTGCGTGGAGTTTGCACATGTTAGGTTAATTATTGGCCGTCGCTGTGAATGTGAGTGTCGCCCTATAACAGCGGGGATCGCCTCCATCCCAGCTGTGGCCCTGAACTGGATAAACGGAAGAAGATGGATGGATGGATGGATGGATGGATGGATGGATGGCAGGGGTGTAGTCATTACACCAACAAAGGAGAAACGCTCACTGTGTTTCTGCTGCAGGCTATGAGCTGTCCAAGCTGGAGAACACAGTGGGATCTCCGGAGAAGCCGCTCTCTGATCTGGGGAAGCTTAGCTACCGAAGTTACTGGTCCTGGGTCCTGCTGGAGATCCTGAGGGACTTCAGAGGAACGCTGTCCATCAAAGACCTCAGGTAGACGCACAAACACGACCGCTCGCACTGCAGACTTGAACATTTATGGTGAGAACTTCTGCAAAGGTGGAAGATTCGGCTTTGCTTTTCCACTTTTTTTTGTAGATGCTGTGAAGGTTGGGAACTGAAGAGATGAAATGCTTGTTCTGCTTCTTGCAGCGTCTCCTGGGCTTTACTTTGTTTTTCGAAAAGGACGGCATCTGAAACTGTTTGGCAGCTCAAAGATGCACCTGTGTGAAATCCTAAGCTCTGCTGTTTTCATTCTTACAGCAGACAAACTGTTGTAACTTCGCACGTTAAACTTCGTACATGACGAGTTTCTGATCAGAACTCTTTAAAAAGAAAAAAAAAAAGCTAAAAGCGGGAGTAAAACCAAAAAAAGACTCCCAGCCGTCTCCGATTTTAACGTTCGTGTCCGTCTGCCTCTCACAGCCAGATGACCAGCATCACGCAGAGTGACATCATCAGCACGCTGCAGTCGCTCAACATGGTGAAATACTGGAAAGGTCAGCACGTCATCTGTGTGACGCCCAAACTGGTGGAGGAGCACCTGAAGAGCGCCCAGTACAAGAAACCACCAATCACAGGTACCTGCACACCTGCATGATGAACCCAGATGTTTGAAAAGTCTATTTATTTTATTACAAACAGACGTGGAGCGAAGTCAGGCTTTCAGATCTCGGAGGATTCTCGTGTCGGGTGTTTAACCTGCAGCGGCTTCGCTAACGTCAGCTGTGTTTGTGTGTCTCTCTTGTCTCGCTCTCAGTGGACACGATGTGTTTAAAGTGGGCGCCTCCAAAAAACAAACAGGCCAAGCTGTCCAAGAAGTGAGGAACGGAGCCGTCGACGGGCTTCTCTGTCACCGCTGTACATAATTATTATTATTAGTCTCTCCTGTCTGTATTTTTTTTTAAATAAATCTCTAAAATAAAGATTCGTCTCCTCTGATTCCTTCCACGTTAAACATCACTGAGGTAACTAAATATTTGCAGCAAGGATGAAACATTCCTTTAATTAGAAACGTAAGATCTTTGATTCTGGTTTTTGTCTGTTTTCTAATGTTTCATTTAGTTTGCTCTCTTTACTTTCTATTTAGAAATATTTTAGGTTTTGTTATTTCATAGGTTGGTTTCAGGTGTGTGTGTGTGTGTGTGTGGTTCACACCTCCTGATTGTCCAGGGCCCACCTGGATGTATGAACATGATCTATATAGTAAGGTAAAGACCACTGTGACCACTCGTTCAATAAGAAGAACCAAGCTTGGGACGGTTGGTTTGTGCTTCTTCTGAAGTCTTTTATTTTTATTTCTCTCAGACTAAAACATGTTCTCACTTTTTAAATATTTCTGTAGAGTTAAATCTTCTTCATCCAGCCCTCTAAAAACAAAACACAGCACTCCACGTTCCCAGCTCCAATCAGCTGGTATTCCTCATGAGGAGCTAAATGGTACTCAGCCATCAGGCCTGATGAGTTACACCTGAGCTCTGTGCTCAGGTACAGTCCCTCTGATGTGCTTGAAGAAAAGGGTGTTTTCAGACAGGTGAGTCTTACCTGCTGTCGCTGCAGCAGTTGGTTTAGTCAATTAAGACTTTCTTGGTTTTATTGCTTGAGGTTTTCCTCCACTGCAGGCTGTAGCTGTAGTTTATCAAAGCAGCGGAAGATTTGATTTGTGAAACGCAAACACTCCCAGCCAGCTGTCCAGGGGCTGGTGTAATAACAATATCAAACACAAGAGGGCGGCAGTGCTGTTAGTGACTGCTGACGGTGTAAAAAGGAAGAACTTTTATCTTAATTTGTTTTTTCAACTTTTTTTCTGCTTTTACTCTGTTTGAGATGATCTGTGTTTTCAGCTGACGTCTGAATGGTTGTTACAAGATTTATACTTAAACAAGGTCATCACGTGATAAACTACAGGTGGGTGACGAAATGAAAAATGTCCTAAATGGTGCTGCCATAACGGCTCTCTAAGTTTACTGGAAAACGGAACCCCCCTTTGGTGTTTCGGTGGCGGGACCTTGAAGATGCTCATTGTAAATAACTGAAATCTTCGCGTGTGCTGTAGAAATAAAGTTTGAGAGATTAAATCATTTGCGTAAAAAGGGAAACATGCGAATTAAAATAGTATTTACTAAAAATGTAAAAACTGCCTTTAAGCATAAATGAGACTTGTTTGCGATATAATCGGTGTCACGTGGTGTTTCATAGGCCTGTCCTTCCGGCCTGACATCACTCAAACTTGTGGAGGTATTCGAAGTGTTTTAGTAGATACTTGGAGCGGGGATGAAAGGATCCAGGAGAGCTGATCCCAGATTTTTATTTTTTAGACCCGGGGGGGAGAGCGAAATTTTGATTTTGCAGTATATCAAACTGAAAAACTACAGATAAGGAAACATGGTGTTGATCAGGATCAACACATCCTTCTGGATCCTGAGAAATCAGGTCATCTCTGGTGGGGAGGGGATTCTTATCCTGGCTTCTGTAGTACTGCAGTAATAGCAGCAGTGCTGGTGAAATGGAAGAGGAGAGGATGTCCCCAGGCACAGAAGCCCTAACAGAAGCAGTTCAAATCAGCTGCCCTGGAGGGGCAGCCAATTAAAAGAATGCTGCTTTAAAAGGGGAGGAGCTTATTTTCAACAGAGGATGAAGTGAGGGGCTGCACAGAGGCCAGTGTGAAATAAAGGAGATTAGGATTATTTCAAACTGTGGGTCATGCAAAGCTGCTCTAGTTGAGTCTAAGAATGAAAAGGACGGGTCTGCTTTAAACACAGAAGTTTAGTAAGTTTCATCACTTGTGATATTTACCCAAAATATTCCCTGGACTTCCATTAGCGATGGATTAATATCCAATCAATAATCACTTTAACTAATGAATTGGACCCAATAAAGTCACAGTCCATAAACACAGTTTCACACATGTTGCATTAAAGTGTAAAAGTACTGCGTGTTTTAGAGTTCCGACTGTGAATCTGCAAACTAACAAACGCAGTCATGAAACAAGTGAAATAACTTGTCAGTCAAAAACCTCTGGCTCCACAGGGCGACGCAGGAACGTAAGATCTACAAGCGTTTTCAGTCAGCAAGCCTCAAATCTTAAGAAAAAAAATTAGTTAAAATAAAACTAGGCCGTAAAATCAAAACGATTTTTATGAAGTTAAACAATTTTTAAAAACGAGGAAATATCTTTTCATAAGTTATTACAGTTTCCTGATGAGGCGTTGATCGAACAGACAGAAAATTTAACTGTTTTTATTATAACAGCTCTGATTTTCCTAAATCTGGTGTCTGACACATGCCCTCCATAGATTATGAAAAAGACTATAAAACAAACCTGAATAAAAAAAAAAAGCCCCAAAAATAAAATTAAAAACTTGAGTAAATACTAAGCTGTACCGACTCTGGGTCACATGAATGTATGACACAAGCTCCACAGACACAAACTAAAGGGAGACTGTTTTTATTTTTTAAAAATTGTACTTCAAAACCACCAAGGTCATTTATAAGGCATTCACAACAATTCTTTGTCTTAAATTTTTTCAGTTTTTTGGGACATTGGAGACGGTTTCAGATGCTTCCAGGAGGGTTTCCTAAAGACAGGAGAACAGCTAAGGCACAGCAGCACAGCTCCCGGCGAGAGACGACGATAAAGAGGAGACGGAGGAACGGGCTGGTCGGGCACGTGGACGGAGCCGTGACGAAGCGCAACGCGACGCCCTCAGCTGGGACCGTCCTCCAGAATCTGAACCTCTCAGGAACATTTTCACACCAGCGACAGGTCTTTAGAGACGGTGACATCACAGTCCAAACATCTGCATCTTAATACTCATTAACTTAAAAACTGTACATCCGTCAGGTTTTTACAAAATACAACTTTACATAGATTCATTCGATATATGAAAAATACACACCGGATGTACAAATGGCTCGGAACCTTCAAATTAGGTTTTAATTTGAATAGAAAAAAATAAATGAGTTCGTTTTAAATTCAACACATATTGGCTGGCTTAATGTTACTGTAAATAAATGACACGTAATCCTCACAAACCTGCGTAGAACCAGCACTCCCTGTCCACGCCCCACACTGTCAGAGACTCTTAAAACTCACTCGGAGCTGCTCGGCTCCAGTTTTGGTCCCATTTATTAAAAAAACAAAAAAACTTTGCTGGTTCAGTTTTTAATCACATTACGTTTTATATGTTTCTGTGTTACAGTAACGAATAATCAAACATTTCATACGTTGCACAGTTGATATCAACTTCATCTTTAAAACTGCAGTTTTCTGGACTCTTTGTTTCCATTTGATTGATTTTAAAACTCGTGACTGAGTGTGGCTGCTGCAGCCTGCCGCTCGTCATCATGGCGGTGAAACAGTTTATTTATCCTGTGAAGCTGTAATCGATGGATGGAGTACGGGTTAGACCTCAGGGTGGAAAGATAATAACGATCTCTCAGCCTCTGAAGAGTGCGATAGAAAAACGACACTCGTGATCAGCTCTGTTTAACTGGTAAATTTTATATAGGGTGTGCCATTGAAACTGCTTGAGCCCACATCTGCAAGCTGCTTTGCAACCCATTTCCAGCTTTATCACATTAACGCTGATGTTAATCTTCCCCTAAAAACAGAGCCACAAATAAATAATGGAAATAATCTTTATAAGACTACAGTAGCTCTGACTGAACAGTAGCCGTTCCCAAAACTAGCTGACCCCCCCCCCACCAAAAAAAACCCAACAAAACAAAAAAAAGAGATAAAATTTCTGAATAAATTACTCAGCCATTTGTACAGCAGAAAGATTTTTGTTTTTAATGTGTGCAGATTAAAGGAAAGGACGCGAATCTCTTCCAGCATAGCGGACATCTCACTTCAAGTCTGAGGGATTCTGACACGGCACAGCAAGAAAACACGAATCGCACACGGAGCCCGAACAACTCGTTAAATATATTCTGTCTATAAATTAGCACTTTAAAAGATTAATCATAATTTCCCCTGATACCCAACTGGCTCTGTGTGAGAACATCTGTGGTTGCTGATAACTGATTTTAGGCTCATTATCTCTGGAAAGGTGGTTAAAAAAAAAATCATTTATAGCGTCGTCTGCGGTGTGATTTCCATCTACAGCCGATTCTTCTATGGACCAGTCATACAGACACGGCATTTATGTAGAAAAAAAGAACATTTTTATAGTTAAATGTCAGCAATTATTAGTTACATACTAATAAATGTTACCTAAACTGATTTTACTTTATAAAGAAGACAGAACAAGGAACTTTTTCCAAATCAACAGAACACTAAAAAAAAAAAAAGTGTTTATCTTACACACTTTGTGGATATCGTGTCTCAGTGACATCACACAGAGCCAAAAGGAAAAAACAAAACTGTGACACTGTTTAGATCAGCTTTTAGTTTGTAAGAGGATAATTTAGGTCTTTAAAATTACAGATTGTTTGTAATAGTGCCTGTATTTATTTTAGAGTAGTAGCGTGTAGAAATCTCATTCTGAAGTGATCCTTAGAGGCCTGATGCGGGTTTACGTTGTAGTTTTTAAATAATGGGCCTAAAGAACGAGCAACCACGTCTGTTTTCAGCATGTGAAGTTGTGACCCTAAACCCAGGGAGACACTTGTCGTACAACAAGAGGTATAAAGTTCTTCGGACACTCTTAACACGCAGGTTCACTCACTCACTCGAGCACGCACAGCTTTGTAGTCCTAAATAAAAGTGAGAGCAGACCGAATGAGGACTGAAGGAGAATATTTTCCTCAGTGTCTCTTCCCACTGTTCCCTCTGATGCTCCATCTGTCCTCTCCGTTCACGCCCACAGACTTTAAATAAATAAATATCTGACACAAACGGGACGTCAGCCCCGTGTTTGCCTTCATTTTCTCTCGCCTCGTCCTCCCGCCTGCTACCTTATCCGCCCGTCCTCTCTGGGCAGGCTCAGTTCGGATTTCGGGTCGGGGCTGGCGGAGCTCCAAGCGGCGAGGCGGCAGCGCTGCATGACCGGACAGGCGCTGGGGCCCATCGAGCAGACGTCCGAGGCGGACCAGTAGCCCTCCAGCAGCCCGTCCAGCCAGCGACGCAACGGCGCCCCCGTCAGACTGGCGTTGGCCTCGGCCTCCTCGACAGCGCCCAGGCTCACCGGCAGCTGCAGGACCGGGTTGAGGCCGTGGAAGCTCTGCTCCATGTAGGAGTTCCTGGCTGGACCGCCGTGCAGCCGCAGAGCGTCCTCTGGAGTCCAACAGCAGAAGGACAAAGAAAGTCTGAGTTAACACTGAAGTCATGATGGGGGAAGTCAACCACCACAAAAAAAACAACACAGTCAGAGTAAGCCTGAAATCTCAAAATTGGCTCCTTATTACCCCAGATGATTTTTTTTAGATATTAAGATTCATAAAATCTTTTATAGAAATAAGTAAACATCCAAAACAAGAACACAAACAGAAATCAGACAAATCTAATGTTACAACAGCAAGCACCCAAAATGTTTATCCAAACATATATACACACATTTCAGTTTGTTTTCAGTTTTCTTTGGTTCCCCTCGGCCCAAATCCAGACTGGGGTGGTCTTGGTCTGGTCCAAAGACTGTATATAAAAGTTGGAAGCAGTAGTAGGATCTGAGTGAGAAACTAACGGATACTGCACACGAGGTTGGCATTCTGTAAATCAGCTCCTGCTTTATCATCCCTCAAGTTATGAAAAGCGTCTTTCTCAGACTTTTAAACAGGCTCACAAATAGGAGTCGCCCCCTGCTGGTCATCACCGCGAATGTCGGTTTAAGACTGGCTTCACTTCAGACCAGGTAGCCATTTGGGATCAGTGTTTTATCTTTTATACATTTTTCTGAGTTTTTTAAAAATTCACTTTAGTCACTATTGCTTAAAAATGTTTTGTAAGTTTCAGAGTAAGTCTTCATCTTTTTAATTACTGCAACATGAGGCATATTCAGGAGTAAAATTTAAGCTTACAATACAAACAGCCACTTTTTGAAGCCAGCTGACCGGCAGTCCTGTGCATGTGCAGCAAAGCCTCAGAGAGGCTGTGCTGACAGATCTGACCAAATCCAAACCACTTAACATAGTTTAGCTTTAATCATAAAACCATGCTAGTGGACATTTCAGACAGAAACGCTACAAGTTTTACTTAGAACTGTTCTCCAACATCAAACAGGAGCACATCCCATTGTTACAACACTATGCCTCATAATCAAAATCCCCAAGAGGAGATTATGGACGTGATTTTTACTTCCAGAGCCTCGCCGCTGAGCTCAGCTGTGGTTCATTTACACGGAGCTTGGAGTCTAACTCGTTTTGATCTTGTGGTTTTCTTCTTTGACTGCTTGGCTTTTCGTATTTCTCCTGTTGGTCTAGTAGCATCTAATCTTACAGGTGATTAATATTTACCTGCCAGCAGTATTTTGTAGCGCAGTCTTATTTTTGTCGTTTAATGCTGGTCAGGAAACAGCCTGCAGGTTTATTAAAGCCACCGTCTGGTGTTACATCCTACCACACCGCAGTAAAAACCAGGAAAAATGTATACTTATAACTTGGGTAAACCGTTAGCTTTTTGATAGCTTAATGACTATTCAAATTTATGAATCATGCCCAGCTTTACAAGCTACATCCATCTTTTATATACAGTCTGTCTGCTCAGTTAAAACAGGGTTTGACTTTAAACTTCAAACACACCACAAACCACAGTTTAAACAAATTAAACATTTAGCTTAAATATGATTATTGGTGGAATAGTTCATTAGCGAGAAGCTAGAGGAGTCTTCTCTGAATTAATTGGAGGTGAATGTTGTTATTTTAAAGTGCAGCCACCAGTTACAGATGCCTGTGCATGCAACAACAGTCCGATCGGATCACGTCACACACCACCTGCACTTCATAGCAGCACCCTGTAAAACCTCGGTGTCTATTCGTGCACCGAGCTTTACTTAGTCCTGGAGTTATCCCCCGAATACCCACACATGGCCCGAGGAGGTCAAACAAACCAAGCGTTAACCCGGGGCAGGCTAATTTGGACAGAGGTGACCCCGTGTGGGCATGAGAGGGTGATCGGATACGACACTATAAATATATGTTTGCATGGTGCTGACAGCTGTGACAGGAGGGCCACTGCTCTGTGTAATTTAAGTACTGGCTATTATCTGCTATTGACATGAACAAGTATGAAGATCCTGAATGTAATTTTAACAGGCGTTTCCAGGAGAGTTTCTGAAGGCCGACACTTTGTGCCAGGTTTGAGCCTAACTCGCAGCGCATGCAAGTTAGGTGACTGCGCTGGAGAAATGAATCCAGTGGATAAACGTATTCTGATTGCTAAGAACACACCTTTTCTTTTAACCAGCAATGAATCTCCACTAAAGTATGAGGCTGTAAACTTTAGTTTCTGTCCACCTAGTAGCCAAAATTGATGAGAAAACTTGCAATGACATGTAAAAGTCCAAGTCTGACTCACAAGCACAAGAACAACATAAAGACTTCCCATCTCAGGAAAGCTTTAAACCTGCACTCTTTCTTTACAGGTAGGGCTGCCTTGGTCCTGTGTATTTCCTGGAAGCCCTGCACTTTGGACACACTGGCTCAGCATGAGAAATCTTTAAGTTAAATCGTGATCTCTGAAATGGCAAAAAATGGACCTAAAATTCTCATCACAAGATCAAATATCCAGAGCTAAGATTTAATTTTAGAAACCTCAGTGTGTGGCAAGTGCAAAAACCTAAGGCTTTATATCTAAATATCCTGCATTAAACGATATCCCTCCCCCTCATTATCTAAATTAAGAAGCTTTAATATTGGCCGAGTGAGCTTTTTCTTTATTTCCTCTCATATCTCCTATCCCAGCGGTGTGCGTTCATATTAAACATGGTCAAAGATGAGGTCGGTCATCTCTGGGAGCCAGAAGCTCAGAATCAGATCCTGAGCTCCAGTTTTTCTACTCTGTGATATCAGAGAGGCAGACTCCCACCTTGCTGTATCGGCCTTTGCCTGTGAAACTCCAGAGGAGCTACGGTGAAGCTGGTCTGGCCCAGCGGGCTCCAGTGGTGCAGCACCCTCAGCGTCCACACGCCGGGCCTCAGCGGGGAGGTGAGAGGCGGCCGGTAGTGTGTGACATCAGCGGAGGCGTCCACCAGGATGTCGTAGGTGGCGGCGATGACGTTAGTGGGGTCGATCCAGACAATCGTAGCGGTCAGGTTGCTCTGGCTTCGGCTCCAGCGCTGCACGGCCACCGGCTCGTCCTCGGGTCCCAGGAGACGCCCCCAGTTCCTGAAGAGACGCTCCTTAGGATCCCAGTCGGTCCCCACCTGAAGAGCGGAAAGGTCAGAATCGACTCTTAAAGCTGTCTACACGCGTGCGCTGCAGCTCGATCGAGTTTAGACATCGGTTAGAGAAGGTGCGTGTGAGATGCGTTTACTGATATGACACCCGGTGAGAGCCTACCAGCTGTTCTCAAGGCTCGATTACGCCAACTCTCTCCTCTCTGCTATCAACAAAAAGTCACACTCTCACCTCCAGTTAGGCCAGAAGTCAGCAGCTCAGCTTCTTACTGGTTTTAGTTCTAGTTCACCCCAGTTTTGGCTTCCTGTACATTTTTAGAATTCATTTTAATATTTTACTGATCACTTTTAAAGCATGTCAGCGTCTGGCCCCAAGCTACACAGTAGGAGTGTTGACTCCTGGGCCCCAGAGCTTGAGGCCAGTCCCTCGTGGCTGTTCCAATCTAAAGCTGGCCATGGTTTGCCATCACGGCCCCCGGCTTTGAAACGACCTGCCCGATGAGATCGGGCTCGCACAATCAGTAACCTCCTTTTTCTCCAAGAACACGTTTTTGTAGACTTGCTTTTACGTCACGCTGTTACACGCGATGTCTCTTCCTCCTGGCTGTTGTCTTGTGACAGAGGAAAACTTTAGAAATAATTTAACTCGATTCTCCTGAAACTGGCTGAAAATAATGTGTGAAAGCTTCACTGAAGGGGGCTGAGATTTTACTGATGTCTTAGCGTTCACTGTTGGTTTGAGCTGCAGTTTTTAAGGTTTCCCGTTATTTTTAGGTATATCACATCCTGGGGCTGATATGCATTTATGAGCTTTTCTGCTCTTTTTA
>VVHJ01050220.1:0-11249 GCA_015107715.1 Tylochromis polylepis | reverse complement strand
ACACACACACACACACACACACACACACACACACACACACACACACACACACACACACACACACACATTTTTAGGGTTTGCAGAGAATGCTCCAAAAAAGACAAAAAAATACCCAGCACGGGGCAGTTTTATGGGAGAAACTATCTTTTTGATGCCACTGGTCAGAGGAGAATGGCCACACTGCTTAAAGCTGATAGGAAGGCAATACTAACTCAAATACCACTCAGCACAACCAAGGTATGCAGAAGAGCATCTGCATGTGAATTCACAACACGTTGAACCTTAAAGCAGAATGACCACAGCAGTAGCAGACCACTCCTGTCAGGTAGGAACAGCAAAATGAGGAGACACCTCACACGGACTCACCAAAACTGGACAACAGAAGATTGGAGAAAGTTGCTGTAATGGAAAATTTCTTTTCTTATGTATTGATCACTTTAGTAATGGTAAAAATCACTCTCTCACTTAGTTATATGCATGTAGAATAGCATCACATCTGTGTCTTATGTTTCCACACACACACACACACACACACACAGTGAGGCCATTGTATGAGGAGGTCAGAGACATCCAGGCGCCGCATGTAAGGGGGTCGTAGTTCTCCTTATCTTGGGAAGCAGTTTTGGGATGTAAATCTTTAGGTAGCGGCTGAGTGCATAGTCATAGTTCCCATGTGAGGGGAAGGTTTTAAGGATGAGCTGAACTGAAGGTATAGAGCTATGTGATGTGCTGTGGAATTTCCTTTGTCTGTGTGTGTGTAAAAGAGATCGTCAGAGACAACTCTGGCGTTTGACCGGAGCGTGTTTCTCCATATTGCAATATGTTATTAAACCCACTTCAAGAGATACTCACCAGGTGTTTGCAGTTTATTTAAAACTTCCATGACATTGCCTGGTCTGATGAGTCTCAATTTCTGCTGCAACATGTGGCTGGTGGGGTCAGAATTTGGTGTAAACTACATGAAAGAATGGATCCATCTTCTCTTTCATTAACAGCTGAGGCGTATGTTGGTGGTGTGGGCATAATGTGCCATGTCACAAACTTAAGTCACCTCAGCTTGGTTTCTTAAACATGATAGTGAGTTCACTGTTCTCAAATGGTCTCCACCTTTGGAATGTGGTGGAACAGAAGAATCACATCATCTGACGCGTCTGTGGCAACTGTGGGATGCCATCATGTCGATATGTTGTCCAAAATCTCTGAGCAAGGTTTCCAGCATCTTGTAGAATCTATACCACAACGGATTAAAGCGGTTCCGAAGACAAAAGGGTTCCCAACCCAGTAACAGAAAGTCAGTGTACCTAATAAAGTGACCACTGAGTATATATATATGAATGTATTATTTTTAACATTCAGAGATAACAGGAAGGAAAAATCTAGCTGTAGAGTACAGACCAGATTTTCGTGTTTCCGAGCAGTTTCATTATTATCATTATACATTTCTCAATTTTTCTTTCTGTTTAATATTCTTATCAACAGTTTAGTAAGTAATTTGGAGGTGACGTTATATAAAATGGCACCTGTATATGCACAATATCTGAGTCCTTTGGGGTTAATTGAGTTCTCCATATTGCACATGGAAACCACGCACACTTTAAAGGATCTGCCAAATGAAAACTCTCTTAAAGTTCTTATCTTGCATTGTTGAATTAATTTTAGGTATTATCATCGATCCCGTTATCTCTAACATTTAGTCAACATCACGGCAAAACGCGCTCAAAATAACTACAAGAGTGAATCAGAACTTCCCCAAAACAGTTTGAGCAAATACATGTGCTAGATAATAAAACATATAATCTCTTCTTTGCAACACATATTTACACAGGAACAACCAGACGTGTTGCACTGATCAGTGCAGATTGATTGCAATATGGCAATCTGCCTGCATTTATAAATGGGATGGCAGTTATTTGCAAACCGTTGTCAGTCTGCCTGAGAGGGATTGTAGCCAGTTCAAGTTGGAATGCAATTGTTTGGGGACAAGCTCCCTCCTGCCTGGTGACCTGTGCAATCAACTTGCAATTGAAAGGCATACCTAGAGATTGAGGATGTTGAACACTCAACCTCTGGTTGATCTGTTGGTTGCTGCAATTATTGCACTCAGCTGTCAAATGCAAAAACAAAGCAAAACAAAAAACCTACTAAAAGCATGTTTAAGTGCCTTAAATGTGCTATTCATTACCTTAAGTTACTGTAAGTAAACACATCACTTTCCTCATGAGTTTGCACTAACAGGTGGGCCTCTGTTTCTCCTTCAGACCCACCTGTTTAATATTCCATTATGGGCAAGTGCTAAACACTAAAGAGTGAGCCATTCAGGTCCTTTTTACCCTTTTGTGAAGAGGTACATTTTTCCTAAAGTCAATAATAGCATCCTAGTATTTATTACTAAATGAGATCACAGGAAATAACCCTTCTGACTGAGCTGGCAGACCAGTGTCAGTATTACAGTTGTGCCTATTTTCAAGACCAAGATGGCAAAAGCAGAAATTTCTGGCTTCAGAGGAGTAGTACGCAAAGCAAAAGTAACAATGTGGTGTATTCATGACTGAATAAATAATCCTTGGGGATGATTTAACTGCATTTGAACAGTGTTATTTGTGTACTTAGCTGTTTTTGCAGATTTCAGCTGGGAATAATTTTGTTTGCGTTTCCAGAAGACTGTGGTGAAGCACTAACATTTTCATTTCTCTCTTAAGAACACTCCAAAATTGCTGTGGTTCATCATGCTAAGCAAACGCACTCACCCCTAGCTAAACAGGCTTTACCAACTAATTTACAGACTTTAAAATATGACAGGCTCATTTTCCTCTTCTAGTACACTCTATTCTTATTAAACCTGTTGGTCTGGAAGCCATAAGGGGAAAGTAACTGAGTTCAAGTGTAGCTGAGGTTTGGAGACAAACGACCACGGGGAGATGTGCATCCACAGTGTCTTACAGAGCTCTTGTGTTAGAAAATGAAATGTCCCGGGAGAAACTGTTCACCACACCACAGAGTCATTAATTCTGCATCATGACCTGCCTGTCTTCTGGCAGCAGCCGGGCAATGTGTATCCTGTGGCATCATTAGATTAGGAGTCAGATCAGAACAGCTACAAATAACACAAGGGTGGTGCTGTGGGATGGGATCAGATGGGAGGTAATGCACAATATGAGTAAACTGAAGGTGTGATTTCATGGGGGAAAAAAATAGGCATAATAAAATTAGGCGACCTGTAACACTATTTCCCACAGTGCGATGTGATCTCTGAACAGTGTTCGTACACCAACTTTCATTTTGCAGTGTTTACAACCGCACAATTAGAAATTCAGGCAGTGACTGTGGTTTAAATCACAATTACAGAGACAGCTACACAAGTGAGTCACATTAAGTTAAATACCAATTAGCAGTATGTGCCAGTTTTAATAGAGCTCTGACAATTAGCATTTTTATATGTGTTTCCAAGGCATAAAAAGACAACTTACAGAAGTCACTGCCAATCTCTGCTTAATTGGTTACAAACTTCTGCAACATAGCAAGTAGCAGCAGCTCAGTGATCACGAAAAATGCTGTTAGAGAGACTTTTGGGTATGACTCAGGTGGACTCTCGCCAGAGTGGCTAACTAGTTGCTACAAAAAAAAAAAAAGACCAAGGACTTAACAAAACAGAGAAAGATTGAGTGTCATCGAACAGATTCTTACTGTAAAGTGACAGTTGGTTATTGGTGTTCACTCTCAGTGCGTGAGGCTCCTCCTGGGCAGTAATAATGTTAGCAGCCTGTAACTATCACCAAAGCATCCAAGATGTGCAATCTGTGCAAACTCTGACCTTTGTTTGGCCATTATTGTTCTCACAACTGTCACTCCAAAACTGTCTGCATCAGATGGACTGATATCAGAAATGCTAACAGACTATTGGTGTGGTAAAACCTCAGAGATGTCAGAGACACACACAGTCTTCAGTAAAAAACTTTGGGGAAACTCAGTCCCTCCATGGCAGTTTCTAGTTTCCAGTAACTGTTGACCAGTCTTGTACTTGGCTTCAAATCTGGGATGATGTTGACCCTTTTCCCTTCAACAACTTCTATTGTGCATTTACAGCAATGTGCAGACGTCTCGTGCCACACCTCATTTCTTTATATTTAGCTTTTAATGAGCCAGATTTTTTTTCAACGTTTTTTTAAGGTATTTCAACGTTTTTCTTTGGACATTGGCTGCTTTTTTCACTCATTTTTAGTCCGCTCCTTGTACCTGACGATTTTCAGAGGAATAATTTTTTTATTCAGTTCATAATTTTTATGGACAGGATTTCTAGGCGTAGCCAAGTGGCGGAAGGCTTTCACTTGAGTGGTCTCAGAATCTCATCTCTGCTTTTTGCGGATGATGTGGTTCTGTTGGCTTCATCCGGTGATGGCCTCCAGCTCGCTCTGGAACGGTTCGCAGCCGAGTGTAAAGCGGTGGGAATGAGAATCAGCACCTCCAATGGAGGAGGAGTTTAAGTTTCTCAGGGTCTTGTTCTCGAGTGACAGGAGAAGGGAGCAGGAGGTTGACAGACGGATTGGTGCTGCGGCTGCAGTGATGCAGACACTGTACCGGTTTGTTGTGGTGAAGAGAGAGCTGAGTGTAAAAGCGAAGCTCTCGATTTACCAGTCGATCTACGTCCCCGCCCTCACCTATGGTCATGAGCTGTGGGTAGTGACCAAAAGAACGAGATGGCCGATACAAGCAGCGGAAATGGGCTTCCTCCGAAGGGTGGCTGGCGTCTCCCTTAGAGATAGGGTGAGTAGTTCAGCCATCCGAGAGGGGCTCAGAGTAGAGCCGCTGCTCCTCCACATCAAAAGGAGCCAGTTGAGGTGGTTCGGGCATCTGACCAGGATGCCTCCTGGGCGCCTCCTGGGTGAGGTGTTCCGGGCATGTCCCACCGGGAGGAGGCCCCAGGGCAGATCCAGGACACGCTGGAGAGATTATGTCTCTCGGCTGGCCTGGGAACGCCTTGGTGTTCCCCGGACAAGCTGGAGGAGGTGGCTGGGGAGAGGGAGGTCTGGGCTTCTCTGCTTAGGCTGCTGCCCCCTCGACCTGGCTCCAGATAAGCGGAAGAAGATGGATGGATGGATGGATGGAATTTTACATTGTACACATATGAAACTCGGTTTGAGCTAATTAGCTTAGCATAGCATAAGCTAGGTTGTACAGTATGAGCTTTGCAAGAAACCCCTGGCAACACCCCCAAACCAGACTAAATAAATAAATATCAACATTATGGGGTGCAAAAAGTTTCTGACAAGTGACACAATGTGTCCTGTTTGCCTTTCAGTTTTTATATAGAACAAAATACTGACTATACTCAATCAAGGGGCTTTGGAGTTTGAGCTTCTAGAAGGAGCCAAGCTGTTTACTGTAATGTTTTATTTGTTATAGCTAAAAGGAGCGGTGCTGGTTTTCTCGCTAACTCTGGGCAAGGCAGCATTTTTTCTTTCGTTCTTTCAAAAACAGCAATATTTCTTTTGGAATTTGGAATCAACAGAAACAAATTATGACTGACCTTTGATACTCCATAGTGAACTTTATAGCAAAAACAGTACCTTTCCTATTCATGTAGCAGTTACAGAGCAACGTTAACATTCATTTTAGACATATTTCCGGTGAATGTAAATTCTTATAATTTATATTTGGTTCAAGCTTTGTTTCTGTTCTCCTCCTTTCTTACCTTGAAGTAACTATCTGGCTCTTTGGCTTCCACCCTAACTCTCTAACTGTGTGTCTGTTGTTTGGTGCTAGCCTGGTACTTACAGTTGTTTGTTAACTTTTGTAAAACAGCTGCCTGCTGTCGCTGAAAGCTTGTCATCACTACAGGTGGTCTCCTCAATGCAGTTTTTAAATTATGTTCATTAAACAATGCTATTATAAAAACAGCCTGAAAGAGTAAGGACACATATTCGATCACGTTTTATCTCTCTATATTTCAAACCTCAGTGCCGACAGATGTGCTCTGGATTGGCTTGAATGACCAAAAGAACCAGATGCTCTTTGAATGGTCCGATCACTCACATGTCACCTTTACCCAGTGGCAGAGTGATGAGCCCTCTCATCTCAGCAGCTTCCAAGAGGACTGTGTCCTGATTCAAGGAAAGGTAGCACAAACTCCTGCAAAATGACAATCAATATTGTTATAAAACTACTACTCTAAGGCCCCTCTGTATTTCTTATACAGGAAGGTAAGTGGGCAGATCACATGTGTGAGAAGTTGCATGGATATATGTGCAAGAAGAAGGCCTTGACTAAACCAATTGGAGGCAGTCCAGCAGAAGTCAACAAAGGATGCAAGCTTGTGAGTTATGTCCTTTCCCTTAAATACAGGTGTAATTAAACAGAAAAGCCTTTATTCAGATTAAGCATAATTTTTTCTCCTTTTTTAAGGGCTCAGTCAGGTTTGGTTCATACTGTTATAACATCGGAGCTGAGAAAAAAACCTTTGAAGAGGCAAAGCAGGCATGCTCAGAGGCTGGTGCTAACCTGGTGGATGTGGCTGATAGGTATATTTCATGTTTAAATGTTTTTGTAGCAGTTCAAATACCAAATACAAGTTTTTTAAATATTACAGTGAATGACAGTGAAAAACATTTTTTTAACACTTCTTTTGTTACATCCATTTCTATTATTTTGCTTTGTAGTATTATGAACTACTTTGCAGTACACATTTTTGGAGTATGTATAATATTATGTGCTCCTTACTTTTACTTTTTACATTAACCAGATAATTACCAAATCAGGCTGTAATTTAACATATAATACTTTTTCTGGTTCATGTTAGTGCTACACGATTATGCCCCCAAAATAATCATGATTATTTTGCTCATTATTGAGATCACAATTATTTGCCACAACTATTCATTGATTTTAGCGACAAAACAGTTTTTATTGCACTTCCATATAAAGATAAGTCTGCTTTCACATCCATGTTACATTACTGCTAATGAACAAATCTTTGCATCATAATAAAATTCTCGTAAACTCTATCTAAATAGAAAAAGAGTAAGGAAAACAAACTGTACAAGAACTGTGCAATTAATTGTACCTGAATGATGGATGACTTGACAGAAAATAACTCTGAGTGGGGAAAACATATTTTTTGTCCGATAAGTTGACCCTTTTCCTGAAACCTTCATTACTCGCTGTGTTTTTTTTGGACAAATGGAATAATTGGTTGGTTATTTCATTGCATCTTTGTGAGCTGACGGGATACATTGATGTTTGAGTTGACGTCCAGTTAGCAACCACTGCGTTGTTTTGCTTGGCCTTCATTCATTCATAATACTGCGATTTGTGACATGTGTTAAAGTGACTGAATAAGTTAGTTTTGTTACTTACTTAGTAGTTGCGTTACACCACCCAGAAGTCTTTGCATATGATTTAATGTTGGTTAATATCACCTGCCCTAAATTTGAAGTATATCCAAACACCAGATGTTGATCCAGACATTTGATCTTTGTTGTATGTCTTTTATTGTAGTGTTACTCATCCAGACTTGTGCAGGAAACTTCAAGCTTTGTGGTGTAAGGGACAGCTGTTACAGCACTTGATTAGCCTTTGCTTTTTGTTCTATTGGTGAACCATACATTTTCAATATCGTTCAATCATTTTCATTTACATAATCATTAGAAGCTGGAATTAGATTAAAATTAGACTGACAGCCCTCGCTCATATCATGGCTCAATTCTTGAGGAACATGGTTTCAGTTCATTCTTGAGTTTTTTGGGTTTTTTTTATAGCGGATGAAAAAGAAAGAACTGGACAAGGTTTGCTTTGCTAGAGCTCTGATCACTTGATAGTGATTGTGTACTTTTTACATAACAATCCTTTAATATTAGAGCCTTCATCAGACTAGTATGGACAGTACTGAACCATGACATAAAAATTTGTATTTCTATTTTGGACTTCACAACTATTCCACCCTTAATTTTAATGCAGAAATGTCACATGTATGCCAAACGTTCTGTTTGTGTATGTTTTCATGTAGATATGAGAATGCTTTTCTGGTCAGTTTGGTGGGCTTGAGACCAGAGAAGTACTTCTGGACAGGTTTTTCCAACACAGAAGACAGAAACACTTTCAAATGGACGACTGAAAGAACGGTCACGTTCACTCATTTCAATGTGGGAATGCCAGGTACACCTTAGACTCTTTAACCTTGTACACTCTTTAACCTATCTCATTCCGGAGTCAGTTTTGATGTGTGTTTGGCATCACTGTCCTGCATTTGTGTTCAAGTTTAAATACATCTAGCTGACGATTTGAGGTGAAGTTGAAGAATTTGGAAGAAGTCACCCTTCTTCATTATTCCATCCACTTTGTGTTATCTAACAGTGCCACTGTCAGCAAAACAGTCCCAGAGCATGATGCTACCACCACCATGCTTGGCAGTTTATGCAGTGTTCTTAATTTACTTCTCACCTTTACTCCTTCAAACATACCTCTTATTATTTTAGCTGAATAGTGGACAGCTGCAAATTTCAGTCGAGCTTGAAGGTGCTGATTTTTGAAACTGGTTTCACTATGGTCAGTGAAGCTGGGGTTCCAGCAGTTTCCAGTTCATGTCAAGCTTCAGCCTTGGTTGTTCCTAAACATCCTAACTAAATTTCCTCTCAACTGAGGGAGAAAGTTAGGGTCTTCTTCCAGATCTTGGCAATGTGGTGACACAGCTGAATAACTTGTACTTAAACTGAATCATTTAAACTGGTAATCTTGGAATCTGCAGTTGTTTAGAGACAGACTTTCCCAACTTGTGTAAATCTATAGTTCTCCTTCTTCACTTCACTTGGTGTTTGCCATTGTTCTGAGTATTGGTCAATCCAATGAATGCTGTCATGATCAACATTGTCATGTCAATCATGATCACTAATGAGAAGTTAATGGGCTGTTCATTATATTCAACACAGTTTCTTTCATTTATTTGACTGAATCTAATCTGTATGCCTTTTACCTTACTCTAATAAAAGACAGAAAACAAGGATGTGTTGCCATGACAACTGGAGTTTTTGCTGGACTATGGGATGTTGTCAGCTGCAGTAACAAGGAGAAGTATATTTGCAAGAAACGTGCTGAGGGTGTGCAGACGACAACAGCTCCACCCACCACTCTGGCCGCGACCTGTGCATCTGAGTGGACCCCGCTCGGCAAAGGGAACAAATGTTACAAAGTAGGAGCACAAACTTAAGAACAATAACAAATTTGTGCCGTTTCAGTAACAAAACACTGACTTTATTTTCTTTTTCATTCCTTAATAAAGGTGTACAGTAAACGTCAAGCGGAAAAGAAGACTTGGTCTGAAGCACAGGACTTCTGCAGGGCCATTGGTGGGGACCTCATAAGCTTACACAGTAGTCAGGAATGGAAACAGCTCAAGTATGTTCACTTGCAGTAGCTAACAGCTTGCATATCTCAGAATTCATACTGGGTAAATCAACAATTCAGATAATCAGTGCTTGTGTTTTTTACTTTCATACAGTGTCTACTACAGTGAAAAATTCTGGATAGGCCTCAGATTACAGGGAACCACTGGAGGTTTTGTCTGGAGTGATGGATCACCGGTACGTAGCAATTCAGAACAATCAGGAAAAGCTTTAATTATTACTGCTCTCATTTCCTGCCTAATTATGTATCTTTCCAAAAACTTTGACCTAGTTTGACTTTGAGAACTGGGGCTATGGAGAACCAAATAACCACAATGACAACGAGCACTGTATAGAGACAGATTCTAACATAAGGTTCAGGTGGAATGATCGACACTGTGATGCCTACAATAGCTGGATTTGCCAGTTACGCAAAGGTAAAACAGGCTGGTCGTATCTTGGAATTTCAGCTCACACAGAGCCATATTTCCAAACCTTCGGCATTAAATTGAAGCTTGGTAAAATTTGTGTTTCTCATTCATATATTGTCAGGTGTGACTCCCAACCCTGAGCCTGTCGTATCTGTACCAGGTAGGTTTCATCATTGTTCCAGGGAAAAGTCTAGTTGTTTCAATAGATCTTTTATTTCACTGAGAAATACAACGTAGGTCAGTTGATTCACCATTTCTGTCTAGATTTCACATACTACAGAATCACAAAGCTGCTAGCATGACTGAACTCCTGATGACTTTTTTTGTTCTCTGTGCAGAATACAACACCACAGAAGATGGGTGGCTTCTATTCAATGACAGCCAGTATTACATTAACATGAACAAACAGGGTATGGAAGCTGCCAGAGACTACTGCAAAAAAAACTTTGGTGAACTTGTAGTCATCACGGGAGACAGCGAGAGAAAGTTCCTTTGGAAACAGGCAAGAAATATAGAATTTATTTCCAAACGTGAGAATTCAAATCAGCAGTTTTGTGCATTTTTTTTAAAATTCCAAAATCTGCCAAGTCTCTTTTTCCCTTTCCTTCTAATATAAAGTCTAATTTTTATGTTTAAACAGATTTCTAGAGGAACAGAAGGACAGTACTACATCGGCCTGATAGTGAATTTAGATAAGTCGTTTAGGTAAATCAAAATGCATTATTTAAAAAAAATGCTAGCTGTTTACAAACAACCTTTATCAAATGTTTAGGATTCTTGATAACTTGTTAATTCTATTCTTTCCATTTTTAAGCTGGCTGGATGGCACCCCTGTAACCTACACTGCATGGGAACACAATGAGCCCAACTTTGCCAACAATGACGAAAACTGTGTCACTATGTACAATAGCATGGGTGAGTCTAATGCAGAGAAAATCTGTATTGTAATTTATGGTAAATATTAGCTAAAAAATTAATCCCTTCTTGAAATGAATTTGAATTGATAGTCTACCCCACTGCAATCTGGAAATATTAAGTATTTAGGTATTAATGTCTCTCCCAAGCTTTCAGATTTAACCAAATTAAACCACATCCCACTTTTAAAGAAAGTAGAAAACGATCTGGCTAGATGGAAATCTCTACCCATATCACTCGTGGGAAGGGTCACGTCAATAAAAATGATGGTCTTACCAAAAATCAATTATTTATTTTCTATGATCCCGAGTAAACCATCAACAGACTCGTGCAGATCTCTGAATTCGTATATTTCTAAATTCCTTTGGAAAGATAAACCCCCGCGTATCAGCTTAAAAACGCTACAAAGGACCAAGGACATAGGAGGACTAGATCTGCCTAACTTTCAACACTACTTCCTAGCCAACAGACTTCAATTCATCTCAAAATGGTTAAAACATACCCTCTTAGATGAACCCTGGTTAGATGTAGA
>VVHJ01050209.1:0-12088 GCA_015107715.1 Tylochromis polylepis | reverse complement strand
CCTACCTTGGCAGCACCGTTGTGCAGGTGAAGGCAAAGGCGAGATATGCTTCATCAGATTTTCTAGTCTTTGGTTTGGAAGCATATTTGGCGATGCTTCATCTTCTGCTTTGTGTTTGTGTGGGAGCCCCATCAAAAACCTGTCCATTATGCTAGCAGTGTCCAAGGATTCTTCTTTTTATTCATACCGCCCCCCCCCCCCCTGCAATGGCTCTGCACTTTTCTTCAGTTTTAAAAGTACATTTACGTTAGAGACATTGTTGTACCATTTCATATTTCAGATATGTCGGAGGCAGTGCTGGTGAAACTGATCTAGTAGCTTGATATGTCTACACATACCACGATGCAGTCAGGACTACTGCTCTTTATATGGTGGACTTTCAACCCCCTTCTGTTCCGTACTCGCTTGTGGAGTCTGCCAGGTGGCTGAACAGTAGGTGGCAGCTTTTAGCATATAGCCAAAACCATCAGCAGTACTTTGTCACAAAGCCCCTTTGCAGTGTGCGGCTGCAGGATTTTCTAACTGGGTTTACTGCCGTAACCTTTTCCTAGGGGGGAAACCCACAAGGCAGCAGAGACGTGTTCACTTTGTACAGCCTACTGAGCTCTGACCTGTGTTATATCGTTGTTATCAACTGAAGCATTTGAAATCTACAGTTTACTTTGTTAATGATGTTTTCATTGCAACTTTAAATATATCCGGTAAGAATTTCTACCAACCTTATATCTGTCTAAGAAGTCTGGAAAAGAAACCTGTATCTCTCTTGGGTGGGGTGTAGCAAGTCACCTACTAGCCGGAAGGTTGGTAGTTCGATCCCAGTCTGCTCCAGTCAAATATCCTTGGGCATGATACCAACCCCGTGTTGCTCTCCGATGCATCCATCAGAGTGTGAATGTTAAATAGGAAGCACTTAGTAACAGCCTAGCGAAAAAGTGAATGAACAAGTTGTGTAAAGTGCTCAGAGTAGAAAAGCACTATATAAGAACTGGTCCATTTCTTGCTAAACATCTAAGATTTTTTCCAACAACGACCTCTAACGTGTGTTCTAATGTGTCACTACTAAAAACTGTCAAGTGACGATAACGCTGAACCCTTAAATACTGGGTTTCTACTGTTCTGTCTGCCACTTACTAAAATGTCACTTCCACAGGGCCTTGGATTCAGTATTGTTGGTGGGCAGGACTCAGCACGTGGTCAGATGGGGATCTTTGTCAGAACGATATTCCCTCATGGTGCTGCGGCAGCGGATGGACGACTGAAGGAGGGTATTTATTCTGTGTTACTGAACTCTGAATGACAAGTTTGATAGCAACTGACAGAGATCATTATCTACTAAAAGCCCATCTCACGGTGATTTTATGCCTCCCCCTCTAGGAGACGAGATTCTGGAGGTGAACGGAGAGTCTCTTCAAGGACTCACACACCAACAGGCCATCCAAATCTTCAAGGTTGGCTTTCAGTGTTTATATTTTATCAACAATGTAAAGAATGTTAAACTTGCAGTTTGAACTTTTGTCTCCTCCTTATGGTGGTGAGAGTAATTACACAAATGCCACTGACATCTATAGCCAATTGCTGACATACAGTTATGCCGGTAACTATTGCCATTATAGTGGATTTTAAAACAAACCAGTAAAATATGATTGACGTGGAAACTTTCAGCTTTAATTCAGTGCCTGTTTAGGAAATGTATATATTTATACGTAGTCCTTCATTTTCAGAGGTGCAGAAAAGAGGTAAGATAACATAACTGCTTTTAATACATATGTGAAATTGTTTTCAGACAATGAGTTTCTAAAATCTAGAACCTCTGTTTCCTCCCTGCTCTGCCAGACCTTAACTGCAGCCATCTTTAATCTGTGCTTGTTTGCGGGTCTCTCTTCAGTTTTCACAGATGGCCAGTGACTTCCAAACCCCGGCCCAAATGGCCGCTATCCTATCGCTGTGATTTTAACTCGTTTACACGTACACATTTGTTAAAAGGCGCAGGAACTATTGACAAAGTATTTAGAGAACTCTATTATTAAAAAAAAACCCTCTGTATTTTCCCAAACTTTATGACAAAGTTAAAATTAGGGATTTTTCCTTTTTCTTATTTTAGTGCATGCTGTTAGGCTGCCGTGCTTCATTCGCATTACATCGTCCTTTAACGATAATAAGAGCCTTCTAGAGACGAGGCGCTACCCATATCTCTGCCTGTCTGTAAAACTTTCAGTGAAGTCCGTTGATGTGTTTTGTCCTCTTATAAAGGTAAAAACAAAAGATTTGTCTGATTTTTAGATTATTGTTAAAATCCAATCTGTAAAACTAAAACTGTTGATTTTTTACATTTGCAAACTTTGTGACATCATGTTGAATTTATAAAAGAGTGTAACTTAAATGCAGAATCTCTAGTTGATGGAATGATCTCACAGGTCAGAACGTGCCTGTTTAGTTTACTTAGGTCCGCTCAGACGAAACAGTCTTCAGCACAGAGCCGCGTTCATGAAAACTCCGACATCAGAATATTACACTTCTTTTATTTTGGGGTAACTGTGAGAGCAGATATTGTCCTCTTTGAAATAAATTGTTGGTTTCAACAGAAACAACAAAAGTGAATATCAAGTAGGAAAACCCTAAATTTGTGGAATCCACATAGTAGTCTAGACATTTTTTTTGGCACTCCTGTTTTTAGGAAGGCACCTTTGCTTGGTTTGTTTTCTCAGTCCTGTTCCACATTTCCAAAGACATCATCCCAGCCCCCATAAAACTCAGCCCAAACAGCTGATAAGTTACACACTCACGCACATCCTTCCGTTAATGCTGGTCTAATAAACTAATTTGCATGGCTGCAAGCTTAAAACAGACCTTGAAAAAACATTCGCCTCTCAGGTACAAGAACTGGACTGAAAATGATTTAAAAAGCACTTTAAAATAAAAATTAGGTGAATGTCTGGCCTATAGACCCGACAATAATATCTATAGCCAACTATCCAAGTCAAATTTTTTTTTGAAGAAAGTGCCATCAATTGAGAGTAAGGGGTGTGTTTTTGCTTGAAGTAAGGGGGAAGTGGGGGGGAAGACATGGAGGGAGCGAGGGACACGGAGGTAGTGAGGGGGAGAGGGGTAGAACCTGGAGCTGTGATGACCCAGCCAGAGTGACAGCAAGGCACTCAAAAGAGGTGACATTTGGTAGTGGCAGCGTCTTAACCAGGATGTATGACAGCCAACCAACCACCACAGCAAGTAAGTAGTGAAGCCAGGACAGGGAGACAGAATTAGGTGAGTACAACATGAACGAACTGTGGCACTGAGATGTCGCGGGGTGGTCAGGAGTGACGGATTGAAACCAGAAGGGCCAAAGAATCATTTGGCATCTGCGCTAGGCTGATGGGCAGGCAGTCAGCTGATCAGCAGCATCCAAGGAGCAGCTGATGGACAAGGAATGTGAGTGCACAAAGAATACAGGAAGGCAGGTGCGACAGTCAAAAGGCTGATAGCACCAAGGAGAGAAATATACAGACGAGGATAGCCATGTCCAATGTGCAGCAAAAATCAAGCTGATTAACGTAGAAAGCAAAGTTTTGTCATGAAGTGAGAAACAGAGACTTTCACGTCGGCGTCTTCTCAGTCTGGAAGGAAACGTCACTAGGTAGTACTGATGAGTAAAGAGAAGCATGCTGACCAGTGGGTTGCACCTTCCTTGGTATTTCCAATTTATGAAGGTATCTTTTGACTGTATATTGTTTGACAGTGATACGTGTGCCTCCTCAAAAGTGTTCTTGACTTGAAGTTGTTTTTCTTATGTGGTCTTTTAGGCCTTTTGGTGTTACTGAGCTGGCGCGTGCATTAATTCTTGATAAGAACATACCAGATTGCTGATTTGACCATTTCTAAAGTAGTCCTAAAGTTCTTGGGCTCTCTCTAATTCGTTCATTTTATTTTTTCAGCCTACAGATGGCCTTCTTACACTGGCAGTCACATCCAATTGAGCTTCGTATTTAAAATTATAGTGAAAAGCTATAAAATACATTTCAGCGCTTGGAATTAACTTCAGATATTATGTCTGCTGCATTTGTCATTAAATAATAACGGAGCGGGCGTCCCCTGGCCGTTAAACTGCTGTTCAGCTGTCAAACAACTAAACAGTTAATGCAAAAATGTTTGTAAAAACCTCTTCAATTAAAGGAGACAGTGTGAACCTTTCAGTGTTGCATCAACATTTTCTAACATGTTTCTGACAAAGTGTCTGACAAAAGCTAACAGCTGACTAAAATATCAATCATCTCTTAAATTAAACTTTTATTTGTTCACCCTGTTTCTGTGCTGCAGTTTTAAATGTTTGCTTTGCTTGCTGACAGTTATGTTTCTCTTTCACTAAATAACACAAAACACTAGATTTAAATGTGTTATTTCATGGTTTGTCCCCATTATGACAAGATTAACACTGACAGGGACAGCTGTGTTGGAGGCAGGGGAAATTTCACACGCTTCCCTGAAGGGCAAGTTCGTCAGTTCAATTTCTGATCCTTTGCCAGTAGCAAATAGTCACGCACAGTCATTGAAGATATTTCATTTCTACTTTCAACTTCATTAACAGCAACTTAAGAAAGGGGTTGTAACGCTGACCATTAGAACCCGGCTGCGCAGCCCCAGCTTGACACCATGTCCGACTCCCACCCTCCTTAGCCGTTCCACTTCACCCAGCTCTCATGCCAGTGGAAGTACACCAGTCCCATCAGGGTTCAAAGAAGCTGACGGACGCAGAGGCCCTGGTCCAGGTCCAAAAGACTGCATTGTCATGGAAGTTACACTTAATAAAGGTGAGCTTATTTGACTGAACCCAGAAACAAATTCAGGTATCACTGGTTGATTTTCTGTCTTGTTGCCACTGAAATGGTCTACACTTGTTTCTGACTGTGTGTCCCGGTCAGTTTGCATAAAAAAAACTGACGTAGATAGCGGCGAGCACAGCTGTGTGAAAGTACTAGAGTGCTAGACTGCTGACTTAGCCTCAAGCCAATATTTCAGAGCCTCTGGCTTGGTAAGCAGATTTTGGGGGAAATACTTTTGCTCCATCTGTCACTGCTAATAAAAAGCCAAATTTCCACAACTGTTTCAAAGCTGCACGGTGGTGAGTAGAATTCCTTGTTTTTGCTCTACAGACTGATGGTGCGTACCTGCATACAGCCAAACTCTGCTCAGATATCACTGGCCAACAGAACTCAGAGTACAAATGGAAAACAGAATTTCCAGTAGCAAAAATCTTGTAGAATCCGGAGCAAGGGACACTTTCATATGTAGATATGGGGATAAGTGCAGTGTAAAAATTAAAAAAATTAGAAGCTATGGCTCAATTCTTCACATAAATATCTGAAAATCGAACAGTTCTAGCCAACATGCAGTTGCAGCAATGGGAGCATAAATCAGAGGCTTTCCCCTGACCCTTACTACTACTTTAACCTACTTTAGAGCACGGTGTTGGTCTTGGAATTGGCGTGTGCTGTCTGACCCTGGAGAACGCTGCTCCTGGTATCTACATCCATAGCCTGGCTCTGGGCTCTGTGGCCAAGATGGATGGCAGGCTCAGGTAAAAACTTCAGGGGCACCTTTAAATTGTAAACGGATGTAGTTTTACTAATATCAGAAGAGTAAAACACGTATTTCACTGTATTTATCAGTAATTGTGATAATCTACTCACTGACATGTGTGTGAATCTTGAGGTATGTAAAAAGAGACAATGTTCAGTGTTGTGCTGACACCTGTGCCTCTCTCCTCAGTCGTGGAGATCAGATACTAGAAGTGGACTCGGTCAGTCTTCGTCATGCTGCTCTCAGTGAAGCCTATGCCATCCTCAGTGAATGTGGGCCTGGACCCATCACTCTTATTATAAGCAGGCATCCTAACCCAAAGGTAAGAGATGTGCTTTTAAAGAGAAAGTTGGGTAAGAAAGTTATTTTCAACATCTGTAGCAGCCTGTAAAACTGCCTTAACTGGTGGTTTTATTCAAGCAGCTTTAAGTTACTTGTGCATTCTCTGTCTTAATCCTCGTGAATATTTCTCTCCTCCAGTTACAGTCTGGGTTTATCGTTAAGCCAAAAATGTATTATATAGACTTAATCTATTTAGCAATTTCTAGTTTAATTGAGAATTCAAAGTACTTTTTAAATCGAGTCTCATTCACCCAAACAAAAACACGTTCCATACGTAATATGTTGCATGAACACTGTGTGTGTATACTGTTTAGATGGACTGTAGTAGTTATGTTTGTAACACTAACAATTTTCAGTTTCCAGAAGGATCCTGTGTGAGCTGCGTTTTTAAGTCTGCAAATATACAGACTGAAAATATACAGTAACTGTGTTGTTTTGACCTTTTAGCCATGACAAGCTAACCTTGTGCGAAGAACCACTATCTTAATGAAATCTTAGAGGTCAGACTGAAAAACTTTCTTTTACTTGTAGGAGTCCCCAACCCGTGCATCTCCAGGGTTTAGTTTAGTTTAGGTTAGTAAGCTGGTTCCTCTGAAAAAAGTGACAAATGGGAGATGCTCGACTCCCTAGTATAATTCATACACATGTGCCTTGAAGCAGATGACTCATGAGCTGGAGAGGAAATGGCAGTAATCAGTAATTTAGAGGACTTTCATTGGGCCTCGAAAAATAGTTTGTTACTCTTAAAAAAAGAAAAAAATTCCATAAAGAAAGGACACTTTACGACTCATCACTGAGGAAAACAGAAACAATCCTAGGTTTCTTTTTAGCTCTGTATATACACCAATCAAGCATAACATTGTGACCACCTGCCTAACATTGTGTTGGTCCCTCTGTTGTTGCCAAAACAGCCCTGAGGTGTTTCGGCATGGCCTCGAGTAGACCCCTAAGGGTGTGCTGTGGGTACCTGGCAGCAAGACGTTAGCAACAGATCTTTAAGTTCTGTAAGTTGTCAGGTGGGGTCCAGCACATCCCACAGATGCTTGCTTGACATCTGGGGGCCTCGTCAACACCTCCAACTCGTTATGTATGGCGTTACTTTTGTGCCTCTATTCTGAGCACACATAAATAATCTTTGCAAGTACAAATGTTGCATTTTGAGGAGAAAATTATTTTGCGCGAAGAAAAGCTTAATTTGAGCGAACAAAATTCATTGCTGCGCGCAAGAAATGTATTTCAGTGTTTGCTATTATCCACACACACACAATAACAGCCCCGCTCAGATCTCTGCTCTGTGTGCTCACAGACATCTGCAGACCTGCTCTCAGTGTGTCGCTCCCGCTCTCAACATCTCTGCTCCCTGCACGCTCAGCTCTTTCTGTACACCGTGATAAATGTGCCACAAAACCAAGCAATCACAGACTTGGATGCAACAATTCTGATTGGCTGTTTTGGTCTCCAATCAGCTCGCTAGCTACTGCATTCTGGGAACGCTGTCCACTGCTCAGAATAGAGGCACAAAAATAACGCCATAGTTATGCTCCTCAAACCATTCCTGTACCAAAGAACGATCCAGGAGAGAGAAGGACAACTGCTGCCTAAGTGTAAACCTTTAATGATCCCGTATGTGTCAGGAATATTGGAACAGCTGAGAGGCATTTTCTCTTAACACTGCATCTTTGTGGCTTTCAAATCCCAAAACACCAAAAGTTGGTCCAGCCCAAGGATCAGGTCCCCCTGGCACAAACAGAGTAACATGGTGTACTCTGATAAGTGCCAGGAGGATTGCTGTGATTTATGCATCAGGGAAACCAAACAACATCTGGCTTAGCGGACGGCACAACATTTATACCTACAGGCCAGTGGACACTCTTTCAGTGATGAGGACGTACACATCCTGGACAGGGAGGAACGCTGGTTTGAGCGGGGAGTCAAGGAGGCCATTTATGTGAAAAGGGAAAGACCATCTCTGAATTGAGGAGGGGGCCTAAGGGTACATCTGTCACCATCTTACAATGCTGTGATTGGAGCCATTCCCCAACTCTCTGTGAATGGTACTCATGGCCATTGATCAATGGTCATGACAATTTGCATATTAATGATCATGAAACTGACCTTATGGCCCATTGTTAGTCAGTGGTATTAGTAGTCATCATGCAAATATGAAAATAATACATGGTCTGCAACAATGCTTAAGTAGGTAGTATGTGTCAAAGTAACATCATGAATAACATGACCCAACGTTTCCCAGTAGAACTTTGCCCAAAGCATCAAACTGCCTCCACCGGCTTTTCTTCTTCCCATAGTGCATCCTCATTTAAAATCCCTTATTCTGTTAAAAGGGACTTTATTGTTGTGTTCATTTCTGGTAGATTCCTAAGGGTTGTTGCTTTAGGATTTCCATGGCTCAATGCTAAAATAAATCTTTTGTTTTTCATTGTCTCGTCTCAGGTATCAGAACAAGAGATGGATGACATTATAGCTCGATCCACTCACAGGGACAAAATGAGCAGGAACAAGCACTCATTTCATTCCCAAGGTCTGACCTTTACCAGCATTTACATTTTAATTAACTGTGTCACAATCATTTCACCAGTTAGCGCCCATCGTTTTACACATGGCCATGCTACAGTATTATACTTTAACTACTGTGGTGGCATGAGTACTTTTTCTTTAGTCTGCAACACAGACCCAAAGTTTCCATCTGGAACACTGTATTGTGACGAGACAGGATTAATGTGTTCACTTAGTCCTGGTGGCAGTCTCACCATGGTATTAGATCACTTCCTGTTCTTGTCACAATGCATTGTGGTGTTTTTGCGTAGGTCAATCTATGTAGCTTGATTAATTGCAAATTTTCACATAGCAACTTATTTCATAGTAACTTGCAGGTGCTGTATCAAAGCGTAATTTCTTCGAAATCACATGCAAATATTTATTAACTGTGTCCTTAGGGATTTGCTAGCTTAGTGTAGCTAATAGCTTAGCAGTTAGCCAAATCACTAGCAGCTGGCTTGTGGGTTAGGGGTTAACTGTCTCCCTTGCACTTTCCTCCTCAGTTTGTCAAATGTTCTGTTACCTCTTTGGGCCTGCTTTAGTGCTAATGGTACTTGTAATAAAAGTAGCCTGTTTGTAGTTTTGGAGGCCAGGCTTAGTGAAACATGGCTCTGCACCCTTGAATATAATCCCTTAGCTAGCCAGGCCCCTGTAGTAGGTGTGGGTGCGGGCTTAGCTGTGCTCCAGCAGGTCCACAGAAAAATTAGGCTAACTGGGTGACTGTGGAAGAAGTGTAGTCAGAAACAGAAGTCCCCACCAACCTGTTCAATTCTGGGGAAAACTGATTCTGCCAGTTGATTTTCCCCAATCTGTGAAATACCTGCCAAAGAACAAAATGTATTTTGTAGATTTTACTCGTAGAAATGTTAAGCTAGAGTCCCAGCAGCCATGGTAAAAAGTATTCCAGGGGCCAGAGCAGGTGACACTGAAACAACTTTGAAACTGATGGCTAAGGATAAGCGGAAATTTGTTAAGATCATAATTCACAACATCAATAAGGACAGCTGGCTGCATCAGTCCCTGGTCCCCTCGCATCTAATCAATGATATATCCACATGTCGGTCTTCAAATGCCGGCTGTCTAGGTGGTGTCCAGAAAATGATGCAAGTTTTACAGATAACTGTAAAACGTTCACAGGAAAACCTGTTCATATTAGGAGAGACAGCATCTATACCTCTTTGTATTTCTGAGTTCTTTCTAGAAAATTGGCGAGATTGTATAAAATCCCAGTCTTACGGTCTTACAAGCCTCTTTGGAGCTTACCTCCTCCTGTTACCGGCATCCCCCAGATCCCATCCCCACATAACCTATCCAGCAGACCACATTTTCATTGCTATGCAGATGATATCCAGTTTTATTTATCTATGAAACCAGACATAAAGGCCTGAATGACCTTTAATTTCCTCCTTCTAAATTCAGATAAAACTGGGGTTATTGTACTTGGCCCTAAAAACCTTAGAAACATAGTCACCAACTAGTACTTGCTCTGTGTGGCATGTGAAAATGATGGCAAGACTGAATTCTGAATTTGTCTGGGTTTGGCTGTCATGGTTTTACTTTTTAGATCTGTCCTGTAAGAGCACCAGCCCAACAGTGAAGGATATGCAGGAAGACAGGTCGCCTGTTCTCAGCTGGACCATGAAGAGATTCCTTGAGCCAGCCAGTAGGGTGAGTTTTCATTTGAATTGATATTTATTTCATTAGTTTTGTTGATGTATTGATAGGTTCAGTTTCAACCTTCTCACAGACTCATATAGAACAGACTAGAATAGAATAACCTTGTATTGTTATTTTACATGTATAATGAAATTGTAGGTGCTCCACAACAGCTGTGCATGGAATAAAAATATAAATAGTAGGACAGCAAGAGGGAAAGGCAGTCTCTGAGGGAGTAAATCAGGGTAAATGTGCCATAGGAATAAAGGCTTTTTAATTGTTATTTAACATTAAACATCCTTTTCCCAAAACATCTGCATTTACCCTTGTTTAGAGGGCCAGGAGTGACAAAATGAATTAATTAAATACACCATTAAATAATTAAATGTTTCGTTAATTAATTAAACTTTGAATTATTTCAATAATCAATAATTAAATAAATGCCAATTCATTTCATTTAAAACATTTAATACGTTTATTTATTTATTTCCAATTTTTCCAATTAATGACACATTTATTTAATTACATATTTAATAAATTATTGACATATTTAACAAATGTATTTATTTAAAATTTTGATTAATTATTAACACTCTTAATTAACTATTTAATTATGTATTTAATTCATTCAGTCTCACCCATCAAACTCAGGGGGCGGGGTTAACGCTGATCATGTTAAAATCATTGCTTTTGCCTGGTGGTCATTGTTGTAGTGGGCGTTTCTCACCACCAACAACTGACATGTGGAAACACCCTGTTTGTGTGTCACCAAATACACTTTTAATATTTTTTTTTTTAGCCGAGAATGTAGTGGTTTAATCTTCAGGTGTCTTGTCGATTTGTCACCGTAGAGCCTATTGGCAAAAGTACTGTGACGATTTCGGAGATGCCTGTCCAGCCTAGTATCACAGCAAAGCATGTAATAGACCAGCTCGCCTCACAAGCGGTTGGGCTCATATACAGGCGCGGGTACCGGTACACTTGCATAACCCCCACTGACTGTCACCTCTCGGAGGTTGAACACCAACTTAATTTACTGAGGTTATATCTATTGGGTGTTTATTTCCTGATGTTCGTATGAGTCATTCTTGTTTCAGTCGCCAATTTTTATTTAAAACCAACATTGAAAACATGTTTAAGGAGGAGCGAGAGCAAATAAATCTAACATCTGATCTTTGAGTTTTTTGTTCATTATGCAGCATATACAAGCTGTGTCCTTGGAAATCTGGACTCGGACTTTCCAAGGACAAACTGGTAAGAACTGTACACCATTAAACTAAAATAAATGGGCTATTACTGAAATCCAAGTGCTCTACTATAAACTAAATGTGGAGGTGCTATTAACATGTTTATAAAGGACACCTTCCTGCCTTTAGTCTCATTCATGAGCAGTATTAGTTTTCTTCTAACATCCAGTAGGATGTTGTTTCTAACAAACCTTTTACAGTTAAACGTAACATGACTGAAACACCATCAAAAAAGAAGAAAAAACCCCCACACAAATCAGATGTTGCTCTGATTTTATTTTTTATTACAGCCGACTTCCAAAAAACAGCCAGCCAAGCTGGTGCTTACAGTTGAGTAAATATTAAAAACAGATAATGTAATAATTCCTGGACAGGCTGGAGTCTCAGTATCCACAAACAGCATCAACATGCTGGTTCAGACACTGCTCCTCTCGGTGGAAATGCGCCTTCTCTTTCCTCCTTGTATAAAAAAGGTTTTTAATGTTAGTTTTAATTCAAAATTCACAGTAAAAAACAAATCCAACACATATGAACACCAGATAATAAAGAAAAGTGAACGGTTCAGTCTAACATGTGCTGCAGTGAGACATTAACCTTCAGTAAAACTATGCAGTTATGAAACTTAACTTTAATCTGAGCCAAACCGATTTGCTCAGTTGTAAATAAAACAGTGAAGTAAACGTGACCCGACAGACTGAACCTGAGTGAATTAAGTC